>CM033470.1:161743248-161966059 GCA_019447015.1 Hymenochirus boettgeri
ATAGCTGGGCTGGATACTGGATAGCTGGGCTGGATACTGGATAGCTGAAATGGATACAGAATAGCTGGATTGGATACTGGATAGCTGGACTGGATATCGGATATCTGGACTCGATATCTGGGCTGGATACTTTTTATCTGGGCTGGATACTGGATAGCTGGATTGGATACTGGATAGCTGGATTGGATGTATCCAGCCCAGTATCCAAGCCCAGCTATCCAGTATCCAGCCCAGCTATCCAGTATCCAGCCCAGCTATCCAGTATCCAGCCCAGCTATCCAGAATCCTGCCCAGCTATCCAGAATCTAGCCCAGCTATACAGTATCCAGCCCACCTATCCAGAATCCAATCCAGCTATTCAGTATCTAGCCCAGCTATCCAGTATCCAATCCAGCTATCCAGTATCCAATCCAGCTATCCAGTATCCAATCCAGCTATCCAGTATCCAGCCCAGATAAAAAGTATCCAGCCCAGATATCGAGTCCAGATATCCGATATCCAGTCCAGCTATCCAGTATCCAATCCAGCTATTCGTATCCATTTCAGCTATCAGTATCCAGCTATCCAGTATCCAGCCCAGCTATCCAGTATCCAGCCCAGCTATCCAGTATCCAGCCCAGCTATCCAGTATCCAGCCCAGCTATCCAGTATCCAGCCCCAGCTATCCAGTATCCAGCCCAGCTATCCAGAATCCTGCCCAGCTATCCAGAATCTAGCCCAGCTATACAGTATCCACCCACTATCCAGAATCCAACCAGCTATTCAGTATCTAGCCCAGCTATCCAGTATCCAATCCGTATCCAGTATCCATCCAGCTATCCAGTATCCAATCCAGCTATCCAGTATCCAGCATCCAATCCAGCTATCCAGTATCCAATCCAGCTATCCAGTATCCAGCTCAGCTATTCAGTATCCAGACCAGCTATCCAGTATCCAGTAACTTCAGTTCCAGTATCCTGCCCAGCTATCCAGTATCCACAGCTATCCAGATCAGACCAGCTATCCAGTATCCAGACCGCATGCAGTATCCAGACCAGCATCCAGTATCCCGTCCAGTATCCAATATCCTAGTAAGCTATGCAGTCCAGTTATTTAGTATCCAGCCAGCTATCTAGTATCCAGCCGAGCTAATCAGTATCCAGACCAGCTATCCAGTATGCAGACCAGGTATTCAGTATCCAGACCAGCATCCAGTACCAGTCACTTCAGTTCCAGCATCCAGCCCAGCTATCCAATACCCTGCAGCTATCCAATATCTACTCAGCTATCCAGTCCAGCTATTTAGTATCCAGCCCACCTATTTAGTATCCAGCCCAGCTATCCAGTATCCTGCCCAGCTATCCAGTATCCAGTATCCAGACCCGCTATTCAGTATCCAGCCCAGTATCCAGTATCCCGTCACTTCAGTTCCAGTATCTAGTCCAGCTATCCAGTATCCAGCCCAGCTATACTGTATCCAGTCCAGCTCAGCTATCCTGTATCATTCAGCTATCCAGTATCCTGTCCAGCAATACAGCATCCAGCCCAGCTATCCAGTATCCTGTCCAGCTATACAGTATCCAGCCCAGCTTCCAGAATCTAGCCGAGCTATACAGTATCAGCCCGGCTGTTCAGTATCTAACCCAGCTATACTGTATCCTGCCAGCTCTCCAGTATCCAGCCCAGCATCCAGTATCCAGTCAGCTATCCAGTATCCAGCCCAGCTATCCAGTATCCAGCCCAGCTATAAGGTCAAGTCCAGCCTAAAAATAAGTTTCTTTTAAAATGCTTATTACCCTCGAAAACCTCACTTTCGCAAGGTTCCAAAGATCCCCTAGAGCTTACTTACCTGACCAGTTATCCAGTATCCAGTAACTTCACTTCCAGTATCCTGCCCTTCTATACAGTATCCAGTCAAGCTATCCAGTATCCTGTCCAGCTATCCAGAATCCAGCCTAGCTATCCAGAATCCAGCCCAGCTATACAGTGTCATCCTAGTATCCAGTATCTAATCCAGCTATTTAGTATCCAGCCCAGCTATCCAATATATAGCCCAGTTATCCAGTATCCAGTAACTTCACTTCCAGATCCTGCCCTTCTATACTCTCCAGTATCCAGCCCAGCTATCCAGTACCAGTCCATAATCCAGTTCAACTATCCAGTATCCAGTCCAGCTATCCAGTATCCAGCCCAGCTATCCAGCATCCAGCCCCAGCTATTAAAGGGCAAGTCCAGCCTAAAAATAAGTTCTTTTAAAATGCTTATTACCCCCCAAACCTCACTTTCGCAAGGTTCCAAAGATCCCCCAGAACTTACTTACCTGACCAGTTATCCAGTATCCAGTAACTTCACTTCCAGTATCCTGCCCTTATACAGTACCAGTCAAGCTATCCAGTATCCTGTCCAGCTATCCAGAATCCAGCCTGCTATCCAGAATCCAGCCCAGCTATACAGTGTCCATCCTAGCTATCCAGTATCTAATCCAGCTATTTAATATCAGCCAGCCCAGCTATCCAATATATAGCCCAGCTATCCAGTATCCAGCCCAACTTTCCAGTATGTGTCCATCTATAAGAATCCAGTCCAGCTATACAGAATCAAGCAGCTATCTAGTATTCAGCCCAGCTATCCAGTATTTAATGCAGCTATTTAGTATCCAGCCCAGCTATCCAGTATTCAATGCAGCTATTTAGTATCCAGCCCAGCTATCCAATATATAGCCCAGCTATCCAGTATCCAGCCCAGCTATCCAGTATCCAGCCCAGCTTTCCAGTATGCTGTCCAGCTATACAGAATCAAGCCCAGCTATCTAGTATTCAGCCCAGTATCCAGTATTAATGCAGCTATTAGTATCCAGCCAGCTATTCAGTATCCAGCCCAGCTATCCAGTATCCAGCCCAGCTTCCAGTATCCAGCCCAGCTTTCCAGTATGCTGTCCATTTATACAGAATCAAGCCCAGCTTACTATTCAGCCCAGCTACCAGTATCCAATGCAGCTATTTAGTATCTAGACAGCTATTCAGTATCCAGTCCAGCTACCCAGTATCTAGCCCAGCTATCCAGTCTAGTCCAGCTATCCAGTTTAAGCCCAGCTATCCAGAAACCAGTCCATCTATCCAGTATCCAATCCCGATATTTAGTATGTAGACCGGCTATCTAGAATCCAGCCAGCTATCCAGCTATCCAGTCCAGTATCCATGACAGGGGACAGTCGAGATCTGGGACCAAACCCCACACTTAAAACCCCAAAGATACACGCCACATTTATTTTGGAAGGAAAAGTCTGCAGCATCTTTATTTAAACACTTATTAAAATAACATGAAAATACTTTAAGACATAGTATAACTTCTGATAACCCAGTGCTGCTGGGTCCTACCTCATGGCCCATGTCAGGGCACATTTCTCAGACACCTGGCTGGTCCATTTTGCACCAGTATCCAGCCCAGCTATCCAGTATCCAGCCCAGCTATAAAATATTCTGCCCAGCTATTCAGTATCTAGTCACTTCAGTTCCAGTATTGCCCAGCTATCCAGTATCCTGCCAGCCATTCAGTATCCAGTCCAGCTATCCATTTCCTGGTCTGGACTTCTAGGGGCTGTAGCCCTGCCATGCTATCGGCATATAACATCGGCTACTGCACCGAGGAGCCGTGATTAGCTCTCGATAGATCCCCCCCTTAGTTTTAGGCAATTTCAAAATTTGCGGATCGGCAGAACTTTCAGAATCTGTTGAAATTAAATCTCAAGAGTTCAAAATTGTTGCAGAAAATGTTACATTTGGTATTGAAATTCAAATAAATACAAATACATATATACGTCTGAGGAAGGTGTCGCACGGACACCGAAATATTACGTGTTCAATAAAATGATTTGATTGTTTAAGACTGGAGTGCGCTCTGGATTGCTTCTGTTTCATTTCTATTACACATTGTGTGCCTTGTTCTTTGACTTTTACAGTTAATCCCTTATAACTAAATTCCCCTACAAAAATGAAACAAGCAGAAAAATTAATAAATGTGTTTTTTTACTCATTTGTATTTTTTTTTTTTACAAAGAGGAGGAAATATAGTCTTTTTCATAAAAAAGGTATATAAAACATCTTTCACATTAATCTTCAGAGGAGAACAAGTCTATTTAAGAGAAGCAGGATTTATTACAGGAGACAACATTCATTCATGTACATAAACATTTAAGAGGCCATTTTTTCTGTTGAATGGTTAATGGTCTGGGACAAGACGTGTTAAATTTTAGAATCTCAAAGATATATACAGCATTAGAGACTAATAGAATTTATAGGGGCAGAGAAAGTAGATGTCAGAGATGTTTTAGAACAAGAGGTCATGCTTAAAGGTGAATAGCATTAAGAAAGCAGCCCTCAGAGACAGAATTGGCAGAGGATGGAATCTCATTGATGTAAAGTGACTTATGCAACACAAATATCTATTCAGTTCAAAGAAATCGATTTATGCTTTTATATTATAAACTAGGTTCTGATATATGATTTTGCTTATACATAATGCTTATGTATCAGCTCCCTGTTCATCCTAATAATCAATCACACTCTCACGTCCGTTACTTAAGCTTTGGGAATGTGTAAAATTGCATTTCAAATAACAAGAAAAAAGTACCTGGCACTCTTTAAATGTGTGTCAAAATAGTAAAAAAAATATCTTTATTAGGTACATAATGAATGGGGAAGATTGCATATACAGAAAAAGTGCAGTGCAAAATAGTTAAAAACATTTACAGCAAAACCAACAAGAGACATTCTCCACTAATACACATGAAAGATATACAAGCATAACGAGTACTTAAATCTAACAGTAAGCAATACTCATCTGTCTGAAGTCTCCTAAGCAGTCACTGAGAAAGTCAGAAGCACAAAGGTATATAGAGACATCATGCTAAAGTTTAGGCCATGTAGTAGGAGAATGCACGGGTGCTATGAGGTACATGTGGACGCGTTTCACCGAATGGCTTTCTAACAGCAGCAAATATCAAATTGCATTTCAGACAAAAAAATAAGAGCAGGTTGGTTTGGGAACAGTAGAGCTGTTGAGGATGAAGAGTTATATGGTTTTTTAGGGATGCTGGGGAAACAGATAAATATCACAGCCTTGTTTTTTTTAAATGGGTGTGGGGGGTACACATGTCACTATTCCTTTGATGCCTTAGGAATAGATACAAGTGAAACTGCTTGTTTTTGATTTTTACAAGTATAAACAGTATCAAATACAAATATGTATAGAGGATGGCGACAAGCTGTTGAAGGACTGGTGGCAGGCTGGCATATGAAAACAGACACAAGATGTTGGAAAAATAGTTTCCAACATCCTTATACAGCACTTCCTGTCTACACCTTATCCCTCAAAAACACTCGTGTTTTGTTCCCACACCTCCAAACTTACCTGAAATGTCCGCCTCCGGAACGCCTACTCTTGCCATTCACGTCCCCAGCCATGCCTCTTATGTGACGCATCCCCTAACTCCGCCCATTCCCTGCCCATTTGGGTGTGTCACATCAGCCATAACGTCCCCTTCCCACCTACTTCTCCCCAGCCTGCCCGATCGGCAGGGTGGGATGTCTGCTGATGTGTAACTATATTATGTGCAGGGGAAGAAATGTGTCCAGGGAATTTGTGAAATTTTGCCAAATTGTAAAAACAAAGTTTTGCCACAAAAAAACCTTAGCGGAGAACTAATATGTAAATCATATTACCAGAATTCAAGGAGATTCTACTCTAATACACATTTTTATGACTTATAGTTTACTACTGCAAGTTAAAATGAATATAATTTGGTTTTATTGTAGTTTCTGACAAAAGATTTACCTGTTAAAATAAATAATAATTTCCTACTTAAAGCCCTTTAGTTACTTTTACTTTCAGTTTTACTCCCCTCTCAATTAGTACAGGGAAGTAGCTAAAAGGAATTCCTCTACCTGGTGAATTACACGCATGCCTGAGGTCAATGGTCTGGAGAAGAGTCTGGATAAGGCCCTAGGTAATGCTATGATTTGGTGCCCTTTTCTTAAAGGTAAAGTTTCAAACCTATTTTAGACCAGCAGATGGATAATAATGTGCTTTCAATTTAGGGTTCTACCACATCCAATGAAACCTTATGTAAAAAAAGTTGAATAGATTGTTCCTTTAGCAGGCATAGCTAACCTTTGTGGAAGGGGGTAAATATAAGAAAATAGAAAAATATATTACAGTACTGCCAATTCCACATGGTAAATTTTACGAAGAGCAGGCGGTATCAGGAAGTAGGAATAAGATGGCATTTCTTACTAAACTGCAGGCAGAATACAGTTAGTATTTTTAAATTAATTTATATTTGCCAAATGATTTGAAACTGGGCACCAGTACTGCACAGACCAACTGGGTTTGATGAGGGATTTCAACAGTCAATTTAAAAAGTTCCTGTTGTTCCACACCAAATTTTTTTCTACAGTACTGGTTGTTTTGATCTAAAAGTGGGTTGAAAGTCCGATACATACCTACTGGGCACAAGTAAAATATTCTGACCGGAGATACATAGAAAAAAAGGGCCTACAGTTGCATATATATCATCAGTGCTCTGCGGATAATTTTTTTCAGTGTGTCCTCAGTTAAGGGGTCAGTTTCCTATAAAACGCTCACAGAATGTCTGATTACTCATCAGTACAGATATACTGGATTCCACTAAAACCATATGGTATGCAGCTGAACTAATTACCGAGCAGCCATATGTATTTGATGGGTGCCCAGTTTAAAAGCAATGATCTGGGAAACCATCTTTCACTTATAAAATCTACAGGATGAAGGTTGGTAGCTCAGATGTATACTGCAGAGCTGCATAGAAACATGTGTGCATTCGAAATCAGCATACATTTGAACTAATTACACATTTACTCACAGAGAGTGAAAAGTTCTACAAGTCAGAGATTTAGTGATAGGTGTATAGCACACCATATGTGAAAAATACTGGTTTAGTAGGCCCGGCTTGGGGGCATGGCCTTACATGAATTTCTAATAGTTAAACACCACAATCTATTCCAAATAAATGGTCCAGGCCAGGAAGAATTCATTTATGAGAATCAGTCTAATATCAACCAGTGGTAGATCAGCATTAGTCAATATTTTATATAATACACCTGCATTTTGGTATTTTCCTGAAAACTGATCCTGTAAAGATAGTAAAACCAAGGGACATTTCAGAAGCATAGATTGTTCCAAAGAGCTGATTTATACTTAAATTGGTACTTTAGGTAGTAGTTTTCAGAGATCAAGATTATAGTAAGATGTTCTCTGACACCGCATTTATTAACAGGACACTAAACTTTGCAGTAACTGGCAGCTTTCTGGCTACTAACCCCCACTCTCCCTCCCGCCTCCCCCCCCCCTTTTATAAAAAAACTTATCTTGCCTTGTCAGAGATAGAGAGAAGAGTCACGACACAACTGTGGGAGGAGCCTGAGAACAGTTGGTTACTGCATGAGCATAGTGTCTCTTTAACTGTTAACCAGAAGATGTATGAATGCTGCTGAATGCATTAATAATATTTGTGGGAGAAAGTTTCATCCTACAAATAAAGAGCCTAATTCAAATTGGATTAAGAGAGAAAAGAGTACTGTACACCAAACACTCTAAAAACTAAGTTTAAAAAATCCTTTGTGTTATTACACAGTGCCTGATAATATGTGTAAATATGTAAAACTGGAAACATGAACTAAGACACATATTCCTGCTTTAACCATTTTAACTGTTTACAAAACATAAAAATTACTTTAATGTCTCAATTGTTCCAGTATGAAAGTGAAGAAGAAACCAATGCCAGTAACTGGTTGTGTGACTCCACTTTCCCAGTTTAGCAAAAACCTAACAATTGTTTTTAGATCTTCACTCTAGTATAGGGCTAGGCCACACTAACACATTTTCATGCATTGTGCTCGCAGTTTCACTTGCAAAGCGATTTTGGTTAGAATGAAAATTGCGGGAATGCAAAAATGTGTGCGATTTCTGATGCGCATTCGATTGCGCATCCGTTTTGTGATCCCTTTTTTGCGCAATCGCATTGTTTCCTGAATGGAAAATAGTGAAATTGCTAGCACAAACGTGAGAAAATGCGCACAACGCATTAAAATGTACTATAGGGAACTGTCAGGTGACTCAGAGGTGGATCGTGCTAGCTGGTAACTTTTTGTCCTTCATTCCTGGATTCTGTTACATTAATTGAAGAACCGGAGGAACACAAGGGTCTTTACCTTCTGTTCTTCAATTAATGAGCAAACAAACAAGTTCACATTTTGAGTGAACCTATCCTTTCAGGATTAACACATATTAATATTGTTAATCTAGAGAAGTGGAAGTTATAGAGTTGGCAACAGAGGAAAAGTTTTGGGGTAATTGTAGGATTATCAATCACCGCATAAAATATAGTCCTTGTTATGTGTAAATAATCTTGATTATTATAATTTGATACTATAATGTATATCAGTACCTAGATACTAAATAGTGGAACAATTTGAAAATAACAAAATGAATATATTCCTTCTTTGACTTAGAGAAATGAAATTGCTAATGTTGAAGAGAGTCTCTATTTTTCTATACAGCATATGTGTATCCAGAATATTTTAAAAGTTTGGTAGAACTTGTTGTAGCTTAATAAATGAAAATACTTCTAAAATGCTAACTAGATAAGTTTGTCTTCCTCGTCCACTGACACTCTCTGTAACTGCTGGGACACCAAAGCATCTGCTAAGCATAAAGTTTTTAAATGAGTCCTGTCTGCAACCCTTTTACGGAGTCATCCTGTTTTTTTTTGAAATTTGAACTGGTAATGATATGCGTTCATTTCATATTACCAAATAAATCTAATTAAGGGGCATAATTAAATCTTATACAATGCATATTAATCTGTTCATAGAAAATAATTTATGAGATGGCTCTAAAGAATGATGTGGTGCTACTTGTGACAGGGTAAAAACGTAATTTCTATACTTTTTCTAAATATACGATCCCGAAATAGTCTTCATAGAGGGAAACTTAGCTTTTCAATACAATGTTTTTCCCAAAGCCCCACAGTACAATTTGTCAAAATATGGAAGATCTAGATCTAGATGTATGGCTAAGTGAGCTACTCAAAGATTCCTCGTTATATTTGCTCACATGATATACCCTTATGCTTCATTTTGTTGTAGGGGAAAAACTATGGAATGAGATTGTAAGTAGGGAATTCAAGAAGGGCTTGCTCTAGAAAGATTGGCTGCACAATAAACTGCCTTTTGATGGTTTTATTAATTGTAATTTGTATTTGACTGATACACAATTGAGCTGTAACTTTAAGATGATTATGAGCCTTAAATACTGTGTAAGGGAACTTAAAGCTATATAGTTTTATAAATGGGACCCCTGCCTAACAAGTATTTCATATAAAGTAATTCATTTCATCACATTTCCCTGTGGTGTAGGTTATGAGTTTATACATCTATGATAAATGCATATCTCCACAACATTTTATTTGTTGTTTTACATCCTGTCTGTTTCTTCCTTTATGCCTCTTACAAATTGGTTTCCTGTTTGCAGGACCCCTACTAGAGACTGGTATTGTCTTGCCCTTGACCCAGCCACCTGGGTTGATTAGTTGCTCAGTAGAGATCTGATCATCTTTGACCCATCCAACAGCCAATCAGTAGAAATTAATGTTTGGAACATTCCAAGGAAGTGGTGCATCCTGGGAAGAAGAAGGACTTTAGAAACCTGAAATGTCAGCTCACAAATGTCAACAGCAGGGAACAGCAAAAGGTATGAAATCAACTGATTTTTCAAAATGGAAGGAATATGTAGAATAACTAAGAAGGCATACTGAAACTAACAATGTAACAAATATTGTAATTTCCACTGAACCCTTTAACTTCTAATTTCGTTCTTTCTTTTTTTCTAACTTTTCTATGTCTTTCTAGTTTTCCATGTATCTCCTTACCCCTTTCATCTTTGTCTTATACTTGCCCAAATTTTAAGTTTTTTATTTTCAGCACTTTCAATGACAACCGTACTGAATTTCAATGATGATAAAACCTACAGATTTTGGTGATCTTAAAATTCAACAGTTAAATCTCTTACAGCAGGGTATATTATTATGTTCTTCCAGAGCAGTGTGCATTTAAATAAAATAAACTAGAAGTTGGGTTAAAGTTGTGCTAAACTATTTAATATCAGATAGCTGAACTTTAACTCCTTCTTTACGCTGGCTGCGTGGTGGAATGCAAAAGACACATATGTAATATAGTAGGTTTTTTGCAAATTCCTAGATTCATACAAGCATTAACACCAGTTTACACAGAGTGGCGTCCATGGGTGCGAAGTGTGCCCCTCTACGCCAACCTCTTTTGGGTTGATGCGAGAAGAGCACATTTTCTCTGAGGATAACCGTGTCTTCACAGGCTTTATAGATGCATGGTGGCGCTATACAGGTGACATTTTTATCTATGGAGTGGCCCCATTGATGTGCAAAAACCTTTATTGAGATCCTTAATAAAATACTTTCAATATTTTTTAACGACTGTATATCTAGCAGTAGTGTTGATTTTTTGAATCTCACAGTTAAAAAGGTTGATGACTACTTACAGTCTTTTCCGTAAGAGCACTGCAACAAAAGCGTTATTGCATTACAATAGCGCTCACCCAATTATTTGATCAAAACATCCCCAAAGGACAGTTTTTGAGGGAGAAGAGCAACTTTTTTTGGATACTAATTATGGAAAGCCTCTGGGGACCTGGAAAAAGGTTCATCCAGAGACACAAGAATATGCGGCACATTTGGAACAGTCATGTCTCTCCAAAAAGGAGAGTAAAACAAATGATACCTTAAGATTTATAACTGCATTCAATTTGAGTTAGATGAGATCAGGGGTATTGTAATTGGCATATCCTTAAGAATGATCTCTCTGTCTGAATTTGTAGGTGATGCACCTTCCATTATCACAAGAAGAGCAAGGAATTTGATTGATATTTGGTTAGGAGCCATTATCAAAAATCTAGGATTACCCTACATAAAGGAATTAAATTGCAAGGTACATATCCATGTGGGGCCTGCAAATATATGCACATATATACAGAGGTTTGGGACTCAGGACACACCAATAGGTACACTATCAGAGATTTGTGTATTTGCAAAACAACCAATGTGATTACATGCTGAAAGCTTGGTGATCTAATGCATGTGGGTATGACCACCCAAATTTTAAAGCTAGCTATCAAACCATTTGTCCAACATATGCTAGCCAGAGAGACTAGAAGAGAGGAAGGCGGTTTCTAGTGTTGCCCAGCATTTTTGGCCTTCCATAAGGGTATCCCTGACTCTTTGAAATGTGCTGGCCTCCGCACTTAAGACCAATGTGAGATACGTACCTGTCTGTTAAGATTTGAGGCACGGTGGATTTTTAAGTTATAGACACTGGCGCCTCAGGGTATCAATGAGGATTTGGACTTATACCGTTTATTAAACCACCTTTGTTACCCTAGAATTTGACTGCTTTTGACCCTTTTCAGAGCTTTCTAGACTATCTCCAACATACAGTCGGGATGTGACCCCCCCCTTTCCTTCTCTTCAACCTATTGAGAGTAATATGCTGGATGAGATGGCGGTGTCGTCTTCTTCATCGATCATATGTAGTATGACAATCAGAAACATGGTGGACGACATCCCTGGGCTATCGGAGTCTGTACAGTTTTGGCTGTTACTTTATGCAGTTGGATTTCTAAAATACTTACCTTTGGATTTATTAACACTTTTTCTATATGAAAGTGCTTAGCTTCTGTATCAGGATATCGATTGAAGATATTTATGTTACTTACCTGTGAATGTTGCTAATGGCGAATACCAATTCTGGAGAGCCAAAAATGTACGCCTGGCTGGTTTATAATCATATATGTATCATTCTGATCAATCACAAATCTCTGATCGTCCATTGGAAAATTTTTGTTATATGGATCTTTCCAGCATTCCTGGGGCCCCCGGTAAAATGGACTTGGTTTGCGAGTTCTGTTAATAACCTATTGTTTTGGTGTGACTTTCCACTGTTCATATGCTTTAACTTTATATGTTTACTATGTGTCCACTCTGTATAGGGGAATAAGCCGTTTCTGTATTATATATATAGTTTGTTTGTATTTGATTTGAAACCCCCGCAGTTTACAAGTTGATTGGTGTTTAGGATTTTCGGATTGGCACATAGCTTACTTCCGTGTAGCTCGGTTGCTTAGTTACGCTTATACTCACGAGATTCCCATCTTAGGGTGTTCCTTGAGCTCTTGCGGTAATGAATTATCTAGCAGCCAGGTACATCACGTGATGTGAGAGGACTCGCGGAGAACTGTTTGGGCTTGCGAGTTCTGATGTGCAGCAGCATCCTTTAAAGCATGGGGGTTTGGATCATTAAAGGAATAGTTCACTGCAATAGTGAACTATCCCTTTTCTACATTGATTGAAGCCTGAGAGGTTAAGGAGCTATGCCTTACCTCCTGTCTTCAATCAATGTTTAGATAGCCAGGAACGAACTTCGAAAATCTTACCTTTTCTCCATTTTGCGGAAGTGCTACTGAACTGGTCAAACATTTATACAAACATAGAAAAGATAATCAATGCACATTCCTAGGCCCCATCCGTATCATATATCTGCACACTGGATACTTTATAAACAAAGGGTTTAGTATACATTACTGTGATCACATGAATGAAAAGCCTTCCAACCCACGTCAAGGTAACCCCAGTCTGGAAGGTCCAGCTTTAACTTTTTTAATTGCACACTGGATCCATATTACAGGCTTTCCTTCCCCCAGCCCTTTGGCTTTTTAAAAGGGCCTCTTCCCTCATTTTAAAAAGCCAAAGGTCTGGTGAAAGTGAGAGGCTGTTATATGGATCCAGTGGGCAAGTATGAGAAATGCAAAAGTGAGTGAGCCAAGCAGTTTTTCTTAATGTCCAGTACAGGACATTATTTTGATAGTTGGCTTTATACTGAAAAATATTTTAAATTAACCATTACTTTAAACAATAATCCTTCCAACTATCCCTGTAGCATTTTTTTATATCTTTAGATATCCAACTAAAACATATAACATTTCAGTCAATCAAGTGCCTTATTATTATCATAAACTCTTCTGGTGAGCAGTTTTTTGTAACGGATTGGTGACAGAGGTTTGACAGCTGGTATGTGAAAATTTCTCTTCCAATGCGCCTCATAATGATTTCTAAGCATGGTTGATCTCATAAAAAAATTCTGATCAGATCGGAATTGGGAGTGGTTAAAAAAGGGGGAGGGGCGAGGGGACTGAGCCTGAGAAAAACAGTTCTGGATTGAAGCCATGCAGCAACACACACACACCCCAGAGTTGTGCTACTTACACATTTATTTATAGATTTAGTATAGTCACCTTTAGGTCTTAAGTGAGCATATTCTGCAGCCAGAGATATGATTCAGGGCTCATTATAGGTAAGACTGCAAGCCTTATTTAACCTTAACCTGTTCGGAGGCCACTGTATTGTCATGCTAGCACCTTAATAAAGGGCACCACAAGAACTTCATGTCTACTATTTCGTGGTTTCTTTTTACCTCTATCTTACTGTAGAATTAATAAACATTGCAGTGATTTTGTCCAGGGTTTGTGCAT
Source organism: Hymenochirus boettgeri (assembly GCA_019447015.1). NCBI lineage: Eukaryota > Metazoa > Chordata > Amphibia > Anura > Pipidae > Hymenochirus > Hymenochirus boettgeri. The sequence goes on from CM033470.1 coordinate 161,756,878, forward strand.
CTCTCTTACAATTGGATACATCCCTCAGTTATACTTACAACATCTGACAGTACATCTCAGGCCAACAAGAATTTCTATTAGTAAAATTGCTCAATTTTTACAGCCATCTGGGGTTCTACGTGAAGCAATCCACAACAAAACACAAATGCTAAATGTTCGTAAGGCTAGAGTAGAACAAACATAACCAGAGTACACATTTATTTTTAAAAAATCAGCCTGCAGGATCAGTGTCAATTCAAAAGAAACTAGATGGAAAATAAACTTTTGGTCAGAACATTGACAAATATATGCATATATGCAGTCTTTTCATTCACAAAGAGCATTAAGACCCAACACTTGCTGCAATACTGTATTCTACATTATCTACATGATTTCTAACCTATACTTCCCCTTGACTTGTTAAATGTTGGCATTAGAATTTGAGGATACAGTATAAATGGTATGGAGTATAATACAAGTATAGGGATTATATTGAATTAAGTAAAAGATAATTCTCAATCTGTCTTTTGTACTCTGTGCATAGAATGCCACGTGAATCACAATACAATTCAGGGTGGGTGTAGATATGTGGTGTGGCTGAGAACTATTGAAACACATTTTTCTCTCAGAGAAACTTTTGTTTAAAATAAAATATCATCTTAGTGACTTCTAAATAAATATACCTGTGTGCAATATATATATATTTTCTTCACTTCAGCATCACTTTCTCCTTCACCTAAGCACAGCTTGTAGCTAATTGGGCACACGGAGCGTGTCTGTCCACTCAGAGGAAAATAGGGTAAGAGTTAAGAATTTACTGACTTTAAACAAGTATATCTTTTGGAAAGAACCACTTAGAAAGCAATTAAATGTCATTTTAATCAGCGTTACACACGTCTATAAGTAAGGAACATGTGTTATAGGCTACATTTCACTTTTCAAATGCATCTTTAAAACTTGTGAAAGCTATATTTAAGCTGCTATCATGACTTTGAAGTGAATGAAATAATACCTGCATTAAGTAACTTTTGTTCAAGTTTTTGGCAAGCATTTCAATGCTTTAAAAATGACTTTGGAATTGCAAAAATACACTTAAATTCATCCCATGGGTTGTCCTATAGTTCCTGTCACTGTCTGAAGACTCTTTGCAGCCTCTCAGGGAACCCTAGGTATTAGGAAACTATCACTGATAAAGTAGCACAACAATTTGACCATTAGCTGATCTGGGCTTTCTGTGAAAATAAGTTTCAGGTTTCAAAGTTCTGACGGAACTTTCAGAATTTTCCAAACATCGAGTGTTTTGGAGATTGGCCTTTTTGGAAATGGTTTACACCATATTTTCATGATTGAAATTTTGAATTTCTAGTTTCATCAAATTTTGATTAAATATCAAAATATGAGTGGACATCCAAAAACAAAAAGCTTGTTAAAATTCTGTTATAGATTGATTTTTTAAAAAAATGTGGGCATTAATACACATTACCAGACCATACAAAGCTAATATTGATATTGATTTAAAAAATATTAACCATTTAAATTTTTGAAACCTTTGGAATTTGACTTCCCATTGACTCTATAAGTTTGCTTTTCAAATTTTTGAAACAGAGTATAAACATTACTCCTCTCACTGACAAAACACATTAACCTGCTAATCATACTCCACTGCCAAACTATTTACGTCTACTGATTCACTTTAACTTGTTGTCACCCCCATTTCCTCTAGACTGTAAGCTCTGGCAAGTTCCTCTTTCTATTGTATCACTGAATTGCTGTAAATAACATTTTGTGCACTTATATACATTAACCTTGTATGTATATGTGTACTTTGTATTAGTTGCACTACCTGTATGTAACATGTATGATTATGTAATGTAAGCACCACAGAAGAGTGTGGCGCTATATAAATCATAATAATAAGGACTGTAACCCTTTTTTGCAGTTGAACCTGCAAGAATTTAAATATAGATTGTAGATTGTGTCAGTCATCGGCATCATCTTTGCCCCCAGCATTAGAACAGTACAATCAACATTCATACTAATGGGCAATTCACCTAGAAGCGCTGCAGCCGCGCAGCGCTCCTTTTCTCCCTTAACATTGCGCTAACGATTTACGTTCGTTTAGCGCAACGCAGCTCGCTTTGCGGCGGCTGCGTGAGTAATGGAAGAGGCATCGCGCAGCTGGCGCAAAGCGATTACCAGAGGCTGGTACCCATTTACCCGTTCGTGAGATTTGCCAGAGCATTTGTGGCTCTGGTGAATCACCCTATAAATGTTTAGAGTAAGATTAATATATTTTTTAAGAAGCTAAAGCCATTCAAATCAAAGTATTTAATAACTAACTAGAGCTTAGCTGAAAAATCAGGAGAAATGTAGGCGCTGATAAAAGCTTTATGTAACGAATTTCCAAAACTTTTTGAATGATGAATACATGAAATACAGCAGTGCCATATAACAAACAAATTATCAGTCCTATTTTTATGTGTAGTACATTAAAAACTCATAAATGCTTTTGTTTTGGAAATGTCATTGGCCGCATGGAATCCCAGAGATTAACATTTAAGTTCACATCTGACTCATAAGCAGAGTGTATATGATGTGAATGTATGATATCACTTTCAGCAATTAAATAATTTCCTTCATTGCTTTGCTGGATGAATAATCCAGGGAAATTCTGACAGCCCAGTTGGAACTCTACTTGCTGCAGTGTGAAGAGGTTGTTTACAGTTCAGTTTGGAAACCAAAACTGCTTAGAGGTTCTTGGCACAACCCATAATTTGTAGCAAGATATTAAATCATAATAATAACATTTCAGATAAAAATTTGCCGCTGCAAACGGGATGCATTAACTGAGGATGGATCTATAGGGCTACAGCTGTACTGGTGCTGCAATAATTTGAATATCCTGGAATGGTCAATAAATTTAGTTATAGCTTTGCCTTCATGCTGCCTATTCCGTCACAGGATGTCAATTACTTATAAAGAGATTTTATTTGCACTGATGGCTTGTGTGTAAGTCCTGCCCAGTCTCCCTGATTATATTATTTGCAAGTCCAATGTGCTGCTGGAAGATCCTCAGTGCCACAAAGTATTTCACATGAATGAGAGAATGTGGTTACAGTGATATCACGAGTCTCCCTATTGTTCCCAATGTCACTTCTCTTTATGTCAGCAGGCGGGTATTGGCAGTGTTGATGCATAACCAACATAAAGGCTGGGGGAAGGATTTTTGACTAACCTTCTGAAAGCCAATTTAAAATGGAAAAACACATTAGAATGTTCCACTATATTTCAATTTTTATTTGAAGTTGAAATAGAAGTTGAATATGTTAACTTAGGCATTAGGTATCAAGCATCCCTATTAGCACCTGACTACAGACATTATTTCATTGTCCTAAGTAATTTGCATGTTAGACCATCAGTGCCTCAGTGAGTCATTTCTTTTAGTTATCTTCAATGTATTTGCAACCTAGTACAAAGGGGTGAAAACCAAGCCGGCATTTCACGTTCTGTTTTTCCCCACTTGGTAAAGATTAGATTAAATTGGCCCCACACCGTATATTTTGGGCAGATATGATCAGTAGTTCAAATAGATAAAAATGAATTCCCTTACCATGCTGATCAAACAGACTCGGCTCAAATTTGGGCAGCTTATCTATCAAAACAAAATTAGGCAAGCTATAAAATGGTGATGAAACGGGTAATGGGGAACAAAGGGTAATCAACATCTTACATTTGTAAGAATAAACAGTTTAAAGCACAGCTCAATTCATTCTTGATCAGATTTCTGCTTGTATCTGATCAAGTCAAGTCTCGAAAAGGTGGAAAATTGTGCACCACTCCCCAGCCATTCCCACTGCTCCACTGGTCACAGATGTTTCTTAAGTGACTATAAACATTCAAATCCGGACATAGACTTCACTTATGACAGTCATCACATCACAAGTGAAGCTGTATTTGGATTTGATTTCCACACCAACATCACGCCAAATGTCAAACTTATGAAAAGTATACACTTGACAGAGTAAAATCTCAAACATGTAATGTTGTAGCTATACATTTTTTCGTTAAAACCATTTTCACCATGTTTAGTACAGGATCCAGCTGTACAGCATGACTCTAAATTCACCGTTATATCTTTCCCTCCTGTCCTTTTTTCTCTTTTTGTTGATCTTTTTTTGTTTTGATCGGTTAAAAAACTATCCCCTAATTATTCACACCGTCGAAGAGAAACAAGAAAACCTCTTTCTATAAAGACGACACCACTCCAAACCTCTAACACCACTTGTTTCCTTTAATTGGTCTAGCAGCTTCCCATAATAAACATTCCTACTTATTCACGTGTAGAATATTATCGTTTTAATGTTAAGTAAAAAGAAGGCCTAGTGTTACTATCAATAAAGACAAATCAATTGCTTTAGTAAGGCCTTTTGCATACAGAAGTGAATTTTTTGCCCCAATACTTTATCAGCACATTATATTGCAAACTAACAGGGATATTCAATAAAGTTCTATTGTTTTAAAATTGTGCTAATTTTGCCCCAACCAATCAGATGATAGCTTTCAAATGTTAAAATAAGATCTGGGTTGGGCAAATTAGCACCATTTTAACGATAAGAAATTTTATTGAATAACCCTGTTAGTGTCAGTTTAGATCCTAGACCAGCCATTATTGATCCATGCCGTATTTTAAAAACTACAAATTGACACAGATGTCTAAAGGAGATGTCAAAGGAGAATTAGAGGCAATTCTACATAAGAACATAACTGCACAAACTTTTATTCTCCATTCAAGTTAAACAGCAAGTTTAAAATACTGTAGTCAGACAAACTGCATCAAATAGTAATCTTAGTACATATGGTCCAACAGAAATTGTGCAACCCATGGAAACATTATTTTTATTCCAAAATGTTGTACCTCTATTAAAAGTCATACAAGACACTTAAACTATCAGATAAATACTTCTTAATTTTACACAAATTCTAGGGTGGAAAATTCAATTGAGTAACTTCAACCCCAGTCTGCCTGGTTTAAATTATAAACGAAATGTGAATTCAAACTTGCAGAGACCTTTTCTGCTTTCTTTTTACACTTATTAATCAGCAATGCATTTCACACTTTCATTTCTCTTACAAATTGCGAAAAATGTAAAATAAACCACATTTTAAAAACTGTGTGTTTATTTCCAACTACACCACAATTTTGATTTCCAGATCTGATAAAGGTAGAACTGCTTAACAGTCCAACAGTAAGAAGTAACATTCTATTTGCCTTGAGCTGTGGTTACATTTAGCACAAAAAGCTAAACCCCCTGATCAGTGCACAGAGCCTTATGACAAACCCATTTGGAACAGTGACCACTATCAATGACTTTGGTCTGCATGTTTCATATTTTCTTGTAATCTTAAGGCTGTAGCAGAACTACATTTTGCAACCTCCCAAATGTCTAACAGATGCAGTTAGTTTCAATAGCCACCAGTGATGGTGGTGAGGAAAAGTACCCTTTTAGACATGTGCAATTTCAGCTCATTAAACATAGACACTTTAAAATGTTAGATAGATATCAGTAAACTTTTATAAATAATATACAACAAACATAATCATAGCCTAAATGGACTAAAGTTGATTATACAATGCTTATATAATGCTAACCATTATGATGCTGTATTATGATGCTGATAATGTCACATTCCTTAATAATGACTATCTTTGTACAACAGTAAAAGGTTCAGTACGTTTATATGGATTCAGGTTTTATTCCAATTCTGGCAGTTTAAAAGCAGTTTGCTCCACTTACTGTACTACAGTCTCCACTGAACCAAGCTTTTAATTCTCTTTTTCTTTTTTAATCCTTCCTTTTTCCAGGGGGTAATGCAAAAATAAATCAATAAAAACAATAAAAACAGTCCAGGAAATAAAACTTGTTAGTTGAAAAAAAAAATAGCAAGAAAAAAAGTAAAATAAAAAGGATAAATACAACTTGCAAAAGGAACATGTATTGGGTTCCTCTCCGCTGTTAGTGAAAGCTCCAAGTGGTTTGAAAGAGAGAGAGATCTGCCTCCTGTCGTATTGCAGAGTATCAGCACACACAAAATAAGCTCCTCCCCCCAGCTATCCAGTATTTAATGCAGCTATTTAGTATCCAGCCCAGCTATCCAGTATTCAATGCAGCTATTTAGTATCCAGCCCAGCTATCCAATATATAGCCCAGCTATCCAGTATCCAGCCCAGCTATCCAGTATCCAGCCCAGTTTTTTTCCCCTCCCCCCCTCCCTCCCTCTCAGACCCGCTATTCAGTATCCAGCCCAGCTATCCAGTATCCCGTCACTTCAGTTCCAGTATCTAGTCCAGCTATCCAGTATCAGCCCAGCTATACTGTATCCAGTCCAGCTATCCTGTATCCATTTCAGCTATCCAGTATCCTGTCCAGCAATACAGCATCCAGCCCAGCTATCCAGTATCCTGTCCAGCTATACAGTATCCAGCCAGCTCTCCAGAATCTAGCCGAGCTATACAGTATCCAGCCCGGCTGTTCAGTATCTAACCCAGCTATACTGTATCCTGTCCAGCTCTCAGTATCCAGCCCAGCTATCCAGTATCCAGTCCCGCTATCCAGTATCCAGCCCAGCTCTCAGTATCAGCCCAGCTATTAAAGGTCAAGTCCAGCCAAAAATAAGTTTCTTTAAAATGCTTATTACCCCGAAAACCTCACTTTCGCAAGGGTCCAAAGATCCCCTAGAGCTTACTTACCTGACCAGTTATCCAGTATCCAGTAACTCACTTCCAGTATTCTGCCCTTCTATACAGTATCCAGTCAAGCTATCCAGTATCCTGTCCAGCATCCAGAATCCAGCCTAGCTATCCCGAATCCAGCCCAGCTATACAGTGTCCATCCTAGCTATCCAGTATCTAATCCAGCATTTAGTATCCAGCCCAGCTATCCAATATATAGCCCAGTTATCCAGTATCCAGTAACTTCAATTCCAGTATCCTGCCCTTTATACTCTCCAGTATCCAGCCCAGCTATCCAGTATCCAGTCCAGATATCCAGTTCAACTATCCAGTATCCAGTCCAGCTATCCAGTATCCAGCCAGCTATCCAGCATCCAGCCCAGCTATTAAAGGGCCAGTCCAGCCTAAAAATAAGTTTCTTTTTAAAATGCTTATTACCCCCCAAAACCTCACTTTCGCAAGGTTCCAAAGATCCCCCAGAACTTACTTACCTGACCAGTTATCCAGTATCCAGTAACTTCACTTCCAGTATCCTGCCCTTCTATACAGTATCCAGTCAAGCTATCCAGTATCCTGTCCAGCTATCCAGAATCCAGCCTAGCTATCCAGAATCCAGCCCAGCTATACAGTGTCCCTCCTAGCTATCCAGTATCTAATCCAGCTATTTAATATACCAGCCCAGCTATCCATATATATCAGCCCAGCTATCCAGTATCCAGCCCAGCTTTCCAGTATGCTGTCCAGCTATACAGAATCAAGCCCAGCTATCTAGTATTCAGCCCAGCCGAGAAAATTCACTGCTTAAATATGTAAGCAGATGCACCATTCATGCGTTTGGGTCAGTTATATTTATGCATATTACTGCTGGTTATAGATAAGAAAGTAAGACACATAAAGTTTCCTAATTATTGACCCTGACTAGGTGTTGCTAAAATATACTACTCAGACTTATCTTTAGACTGCACTGTAAAACCCCTTATGGCCTCATACACATCCACGCCAGTCCGGGCATACATTCTAAGCTGGCTGTATTTATGGAATGCACTATTGTAGGACTTCACTAGCCTGCACATTCTTGCAATGCATACCAAATTTGCGGTACACACAGATAACGGTATGGCATGCCAGCAAATTGCTGTACACACATATATCAATGGGAGCAAAGGGCATTAACGAAACCTCACAGCTTTTATAAAAGCTCTTTTCATGCTATCGTATCTGCTCATGCATTGGCTTAGTGCATATAATAAGGCATAGAGGGCTTACTAATTATTAGTCTGCAGGATGCTAGTCCTTTAAAAGTTTCCAGAGTCAAAAGAATGTAGGATACATTTATATAGACATTAACAAAGTATAAATATAGATAAAATATGCAGGACTCATCGGTTTTCATAATTACAGTAAAAAAAGATGCTATATTTTGTGGATGGAGGGCAAAGAATGGAGACCAATGCATGAAGAGGTCTCCTCCTAAATATCTGTTGTATGAGCAGATTGGCAAAAAATCTTTGACTTTTACATTTCTTTGAGGTTTAAGTATTAAAAAATCAGCAGAAGAATTTGCACTGAAAATCCTTCATAATAATGCAAAAAATAAAACACAAGTTTCTAGATATGTAAAAACTGGTCTTTGTGGCCTTATTATATACCAGCTTATTTCCCATCTCATTTGATAAAAAAACAATAGAAAGAAAAACAGAAGCAAGAAGTAATTACAGGTGTGGTAGATGTCCATGTAGTGTTGAGTACAAGGCTTGACTGGTATCTTAGTTATTTAAGAATACAACACTGATATACTGATGCTGCACTTTTCTAAGCATATTAAGTATCCGTAATGTAAACAGAATTTCAAAGGATTAGTAGCTGAGAGAAGACAAGATCAGATGTTAAAAAATGGGAAGAACAAGAGGTGGCTTCACACAGATGAAAAATATATAGAGGTTAGATATGTTAAAGATGTAAAGCCCTTGCTGTAAAATCTTCGTATCCGGCCCTGCCCGAAAGATCTATATATCTAAATAAAAACATAGTTAGTATTCTAATGACATGCATCTTTAAAGAAAAATAAGCGAATGTTCCAAAATGTTGTAATGTGATGATAAACTAAGAATAAGTAAGTGAAATATTATCATGGGCAGCCAGTGGCTCGGTAGCTAGCACTGATGGCTTGCATTCAAATCCTCCCATGACCCAAATCTGCAAGGTTTATGTTTTCATGTGACATAGATGTAGGGGCCAATCTTAAGTATCTCTTCTGGCCTGTAAAGTACAGTATAAAATAAGAATGAAACAGCTATGCCATAGCTCCCAAACATAAATTTTTGCCAGCTTCAACCCTGTTTTTTAGTGCGGTCCTGGACTGGCAAGGCCTGTCCTGAAATGAACAGGGTTGAGTGTCCAAGGCTAGGGGTCCTGGTATGGGTTATGCAGGCCAGGGGTGTTGTGTTAATTCCAGAAAAATTAACTTTTTCAACATAGTAATATAGTAATGGAGGGTGGAATAAAACATGCATCTATCTAGTCAACCCATTAACAGTTGATCCAAACAGAAGGCAAAAAAATGGCAATCACAAGGATCCCTGGATCACAATAACATTAGGCTATATGTAAAACGCATGGTATTGCACATAGCGATACCACGCGTTACCGGTAAATTACGATGGCGGCCATAAATGTATGGATGTGATTGTTACATTTACACTGAACGTTCATTGACAAAAGTTCGGTTGTAGAATATATTCTATGAGGGATTGAAAATTTGCAATCACGGTCGTAGATTATGGTTTAGCAAGGTTAACTGATTGTTAAATGTGCAGTATTGCCATTTAAATATGGCCCTATATATTATTACCAGTAATCATCATATTTTTTTAAATTTAGAAACATATTCAGCCCAATTTTAAAGCTATTAATGAACTTGCAATTACCTCCTGCGAGACCACATGCACTGAAATAAAAACTTTCCTAACCTAAAGATGAAACTTTTCTTCTTAGTCTAGAATGTCTACGAGTCCTCTTAAATGGGTGAACAATACATCAGATAATGGAATATATGGTCCATTAATATATTTGATAAAGTGATCAATTGCCTCTTTTACAATGTAAACAGCCCTAGTTGTTCATCTGCCTGCATAGTCAAGCCCCCTCATTCCACTTTAATTTAGTTCTCTTCTTGAACTCTTCATTTCCTTTGTATAGTGATTCCAAAAATGCACTGCATATTCCAAATTAGGTATAGGAGTGCTTTGAAAGAGGGACCAACAAGATTTTCTGCTTGAATCTATTCCCATCTTTATAAAGTACAATATTTTGCTAGTCTAGCCATTGCTGCCTGGCACTGCTTGATACAGCCAAGTCTGTTATCTACTATAGATGCTGAACTTCCTGAAGTTTTTTGTTTCGAACTATAGAACTTAAGTAAATCTATAGTTCGGGGAATAACCCATTAAGTCAATGGGAAAAAAGTTTGAAAAGGTTTTTAATTAACATACAAATAAGCAATGGAAACTTACTGTAACAGTCTGGCACCTGGGAAAGTCTGGGAACAGGTAATATAACAAAACTAGTTTAAACGCTTCTACCCCACGATCGGGGGGGGGGGGCGGGGGGGGTAAGCTAGGGGTTTTGGGTTCGGGGCAATTGTGGTTTATCACATGCTAAATCGAGGGTTATCGCCATTCGAGGGTTCTATATGTAAAATTCAGGGTTACGAAAATCGAGCAATAATTTTGAGGTTACCAAAATCGAACGATACATTCGAGGGATGCAGAATGAACTATACATTAAGGGTTACCAAACGATGCATTTGAGAGTTATTGGTGAAACATTCGAGGGTTCTCCCGAAACTAAACATTAAGGGATATTGCCGAAACGCCGCATTGGAGGATTATCCCTGAAACGGTATTTTGCTAAGTGTAGATGAGATCAATGTTGCTAATGTAAGGTGATTGCATTTGGACTTGAAAAGTCCGTGTGCTGCTTATAATATAAATGACATTGTGTTCAGTGAATTCCTGTTGGAAAAGGATCTTGGAGATCTAAAGGTAGCAAGGAGTGCCATGGCAAACAGCTACAGCCAGCAATATTTTGTCTTGTATAAAGAGAGGTATGGATTCAAGGGAGAAAAAATTTATTCTCCGTTTTACAAAGCATTGGTAAGTCCTTATTTGGAAATGCAGTGAAATTTTGGAATCTGTTTACAAACAGACATCTTTGAAATGGAAAGGGTCAGAGAAGGGCAACTTAATTAATAGTGGATTGGGGGTGCTTGAATATGAAGAGAGACTGGAAAAGTTACAATTATGTATGCTGGAGAAAAGGCGCTTGGGTATATGATACTGTGATAAATACATAACGGCCATACAATAAACTTCTGGGGATTGTTCACCAAAGAACATGTCAGAGGACACGAGTCATCCCTTAAGACTTGAAGAAAAAGGTTTAGGCTTCAAGCTCGGAAAGGGTTTTCACTGTGAGAACGTAAGCATGGAACTGTCTCCCAGTGGACGTTGTAATGGCAGGTTCATTGGTCAGTTCAAAAAAAAGCTGGATGAGTTTCTGCAAACAAGGAATGTTGCAAGTTAGTTGGTGATTGATTCAAAAGTAGAGTTGATCCAGGGAAATTCGATTGCCACTTGGAGCCAGAATTTTTTCCCCCTTCATAAATTTGGTGGGGTTCTTTCTTCCTTCCTCTGGATCAACAGTTAGGCAGGAAATGAGGATATTGTAGATGGGTTGGACTGGATGGACATATGTCTTTATCAACCTCAAATCCATAACTGCTATACTATAACTATGCTAAGTAATTTCTAAACAGTTTCTTCTTTGCTGCGTTTTGGGGGTATGGGTAGGGGAGGGTTAAACCAAAAAGCACCGCTCCTGTTTTGGAGTTTAAGTCACGCAACCAATGTTATATCGCTTAGTGTGACTTAAACTCCTTCCTTGCAGCAGCTGTGCGTGGCTAAAATGAAAGTTAACAGCACAGCCGCCACAAGCAATCTTATAAGCAAAATCAGCATTATTGCAGCAAATATTGCGGCAATTGCAGGAATAGAAAAGGGTCAGGTATTGATGTTCCAAGCGCCACTATCGGCATATAACATGTCGTGCTGTTTGCACCGGGTGCTGATAGCGGCGCTCGGTGTATCACCTGATAGGAACTACCTCACAAACCATTACAAGTGGATTATACCTTACGACAAGACCACCACAATTTAAAGGGGCCACACCATAGCAGAGAGGTGCAACTTAAATAACAGTAATGTACTGTTTCTGCAAGGTTTGTAGTGCTTTTTATTGTTTTTAATTGCTATAATAAAGTTTGTTGGCAACCTTATTCCTGCTTGAAGAGGTTTTTGGGGAGCTATACAGACCAAGCAAGCCTCGAAACAGTACAGAATAAAGCCTGCATTACCCCTAGTGTTGGATAGGTACAAGTGAACATTTTAAGAATTTAGTATATGGAAGTGTAATTCTAAACTGATTTTTTACAGAGATCTTGTTTAACCTATTTATTTTTTTACATTTTGTTTTTGTTTTAACCCTTCCCCTACCCATACCCTCAAGCGCAAGTAAGAAACTTTTAAAGATGTATAAACAATTCAGTGGACAAATGCAGTGCAGCCACCCACTCAAGTAGCATTCCCTATCACACCAGAGCGCGGGAAGTAACCCCTTTTACTATAAAAAGATTGTAATGCCTGGAGTCTTCTAGTATACTCCAGTGCATATGTCCCAATTATAACCACCGTCTTGACTATGGACAAGTCCCGATCGTCTGGAGACTGGAAAAATCTCCCAGGACACATTTTTCCCTAGTCTTAAGGGTGCAAGGCATAGATGCTGATGCTGGATATACGCCAAGAAACCAGACACAAATAAGGGGATATGAACCAAACAAAAATAACAGACTGCAGAAAACTGTAAGAGGCAGGAAAGAGTAACTTGAGAGTAAATTATAGACAGAAGACCGGGAAGGCTAGAACCAGAAACCGCAACAAAGAGAAAAGTAATAGAAACCACTAGCAAATAGGGACAAAATCTAAAGCTATAACGCAGAAGGTAGAAGCAGAAACTTGAAGAGGGAGAAAGATGTAGGAACAGCCATCAAATAAAAACAAAATCTAAAGGTATAAGGGGCAGGGAGGAAATGGTTAGAGGAGAATATGAAGGGAAAGGGAACCAAGAAAGAGGAGTAGAACAGGAGAGTAAGACACTGATAGAGTAGTTTGAATCCAGGGGGAGGATTCACTGAGGCAGTTGAACCCATTTGTAAAGGCTATAAGAAATCCTAGATGGGGCGAGTGTGGGCCGAACCGAAATGGAAACTGTAATGATGAAATGAACGCAGACAAAGCTGAAGCTGCACGAGGACTCGAACTAGAGGAGAGGGGACGCCACAGTGAATCCTGGCACAGGTAAATAGGCACTAGTACAATCCTGAGGCACATCCACATAACCACTACTCTCGTATGGGACCCAACAGCCATTCTCTATCCATGTAGAAATGGATACAATTATAGTGATAACCCACCAGGACAGAACCTCCCATCATAACTTTACAAAATATGACCCACTCAAAACTCTATCCTCCTTCTTTACTTTCACATTTATATTTCACTCCTCTTTCTATTCATTTCTTGACATTTCCTACTCTCTCTCTATTCTCTTGTTCATGCAACAACCCACTCTTTCTGCAAATAACATCAAACCTAATTATCTGGCAAACAAGCTTATTTGACATCTAGCTTCTGTTTTGTCAGATTTTGTTACATTGCCTAGGAATATATTTTTCCTTTGACTACAAAGCAAAAAGCTATTTTACTTATACCTAATACCTAAATGCACTGACATATTTATTTTGCCATTAACCCACCGAGAGCAGATTTAAAATGTATGATGTATAGTTTTTTATAAAGCGCCACTAGGGGAAGCATCGCTGTTCAATAACAAAATACAATTAAGTCATACAAGGGAACAAATACATTAATAGTTCAGGACAGAAATATATAATAATATAAACAGAAGTGCTAGAGCTCTGTCACAAGAGGAAAGGAGGTACCTGCCCTGCAGAGCTTACACTCAGTTAGGTGGGTAGAATAAGTACAATGGAATGGGTATAAGTGCTGTAGTGAGACATGTGCAGTGCAAATGAAGAAATCATATACTGGTGGTTACCAGATAGGTAGGATGAGGATAATGTAAACTTGCTTATTGAGGTTTCTTGACATAGATTAATTCCAGAGGATGGGAGCTACAGAGAGAAAGGTTTAAGGGAGAGGAATTAGAACCAGGAGCTGGTTCTGTGATGATTGGAGGGTACGGGCAGGAACATATGGGGACACTGAGAGGAAATATAAGGAGGCAAGCAGAAAGGGGGGTAAGGTTAGGAGAATGATTTTGTATGCAATGCGCTGTTTAACGGGGAGCCAGGTTGTGTCCGTGCAGAGGAGATTTGGGATCCTGTTTTAGAGAGCGAAACAATAGTGTGGCAGAGTTAAGATGACTGAAGGGAAGAGAGGTGGGAAGCAGGAAGACCAGTAAGTAGTAGGTTGCAATAGTCCAGGCACGATAGGATGAGAGCATGCATAAGCATAGCGGGAGAGAAAGGAACCTGCAGATTTTGGCTGATTTGGGTTAGAAAAGGAGAGAGAGGGTCAATGCAGAAAATCCAATATATTATTACTATGGTACATTTGGGGAAAGCTATAATTAAAAAGTTATGTCATATTCACCTCATATGGACCTGAAGAAGGGGACAGAGCCTCCCAAACTTCCTCAGCACAAATAGAAAATCATAAATATATTGACTATGTTACATGACTATTACACTATATAACTATGTTATATAGTGACTATATACACTTTGGGCAAGTTACCTTTAAAGACAACTAAAACAATCTCGTCTCAGCACAGCTGCTGGTCTAGCCCCTCCTGCATGTTCCGTGCACAGAAAAGGCACAGAAGACAGCAGAAGGCAGCCATGGGAACGAGGCCCTGCTTCCCTGGTATTACACCTCTGCTGGAATGGCAATCACAACTGTAAGTATTACTGAAAGCTAATGAAAATTAAGGGTAGAGACCTAACAGTTCTCACCCTGGATATAAATCTAATATAGTCAAATTAAAGGGGGTGTTTGGGGGGTTTAGGTTCTATTTTTTGTATGTATTGAATAATTTGGTCTCTAGTTGCACCTCCGTGGATGTATACTATCCCATTTCTAATATATATTGCTGTTGTATTGGGGGTTTGACCAAGCCTCTGGGAAATGTGTACTCCACCACCGGGTCAGTGGTTCAAGTACTGAAAGCTGGAGAGTTAGTCCCAAGAAAGCAAGCGAAGAGCACGCCGGGCTTTTATCTCATAAAAGGCAGGTACTGATATAAAGACAAAGTTTAAGAATTACGTCTCCTAAGAAGGTAAAAAGTTACTTAAGTAAAAAAGGTTAAAAGTTAGGACCCTAAACCAGCGTTGTGCAAATATACAATATAACCTTTAATCATAGTTGCATGTATCAAACACATCTATACATCTATAAAATAAGTGTTTTATTAGGACTATTTAAGATATCAGAGAGATGAACTTTTTTAAAATATAGACTTTTCAGTCTTGTGATAATTATTCATATCTTACTGTGTCTCACGACCATTGGTCAGCACAATCTAACTTTGTGTTTATTGGCAGCAGGCAGTCTCTCTTTCTACCAGCATGCAATGCAATGCCTTTGCTTGGTGGCATGCGCATGGGGTTGAGGGAAGGCAAGAGGAGGGACAGCAGCCTGCAGCGGCACGGTACTACCAGAAATAAGAGCAAGCACATATCTCCTACTGGACAGAACAAATTAATATGTATGAGAAGGGTTTAATTATCCTTTAATATAGCAGAGGTGTCATAAGGCTTAATAGTATAGCAGTGAATACAAGCCCAGGTGTACTATGTAATGAAGCATGTTATTTGAAGGGTGTTTTCCCAAAACCAAAACCATCCATCTGTTTGACTTTTTTAAAAAGCATTAATTACTTAAACGGGGAACTAAATTCACTAGGCAACATTGTCCCAATAAACAGAGCACATTCACAAAGATAGAACAAGCTTTGTCTCACCTCTCACCAGCTGTGACTGTTGGATGATTTATGAAATAAACCTGTGGGTACTAGAAGTAATAGTCAACTTACCATAATTCACCACATTGTGTGTTGGAAGTGTACACAGAACACGTGACGTACATTAAAAATAAGGAAGCTACAGACTGTTCTGTCCTTAGAAGCTGTCAGACAATCATATTGCAAAACAGAGACCCACATATTAAGGCTTGTGCACACATGTGGTAGCGGGTCCCGACCTGTGACGCACGATGTGTACAGATGAAAATTTCGGCCAAATTAGTTTAGGAGGTGGACATGCTCTTTAAAGGGTAACTGTGGTCCAAAAATGACTTTTTTTTATATAGTTTTAAAGAATATTTACATTTTTGTGTGTGATAATGGTAGTAGCATCACCAGACCCTCTGCACTTCCTGCTCTGAAACCATGTGACAGTCCCTCCTGTGTCTCCTCCTCCTCATGGGCCCCTATGGCCCCTCCCCTTGCAGACCCTTGTGGCCCCTCCCACTCAGGGCCCCGATATCATGTACACTGTATTTTTCCTTGTACGTCGCTGCGTTCTTAAGTAGCTCTTATAAATAAAAGTGATTGGGTTACTTTCGCGCTATGGTGTGGTAGGGAATGTCTCCTTAAGTAGGGTGGCTGCACTGCAAGTTGTCCATGAATTGTTTATAAAATCTTTAAAAGTATCTTGCTTGCGCTTGCCCTACCCATACCCCCAAGCGCAAGCAAAGTACTTTTAAAGACTTTATAAATAAAACTATATAATTGAAGAGATCTACTTTTTAGAAAAATTTAAACATTTCATGTTGTTCCAACTCTGTCTAGCCAACTGATTCTTCTGAGAAACATATGAACGGGACACACCTCTGAACAGGAAACAGATACGCAAGCGTATGGTTGGTCTGTGCCTACATTGTCGGTGAAGGACATTTGCCTCCCGCTTCGCTAAGAAGTTGGGCAACTCCTCCATGTGTCTGGGGATTCACACCTGGACAAAATTCAATGTTTTTTTCTGCCTAACATACTCTAAAGAATTTCTCTACGGTACTTATGGATTCCGGAGCAGTGGGAAAATTTATGGATACAGATTTGTCTACCAACTTAAGACTCCTCTTGTACCCCTCATCTACCTGTGCAAGTTTTTGCCATTGATGACAAGCCCTTTTTTCAACTATTATCAATAAATCTACCTTTAAAATGTTTTTGCAAGTGGGAGCAGACCATTAAGAAATCTTTCCTTTTTTTATAATTTAATGTCCTTCTCCCATTATCATCTTGTGACTCCTTGCCCCTGTCTCCATAATCCAGTCCATGATTTGTCACAGGACTTTTGGGGGTTCTGGTAGAGAACAGTCTTAATTGTAGCAAACAATGTCAGGCTGCAACGGCTAGAGCTAGCAAGATATTATCTTGTATAAAGAGGGGAATAGATAAAAGAGAAAAAACATTATGCTCCCTCTTTACAAGGCACTGGTAAGACCTCATTTGGAATATGCGGTGCAGTTTGGAATCCCATATACAAAAGGGACATTTAGAAATGGAAGCAGTTCAGAGAAGGCAGATTAGACAAGTTAGGGCAGTTTACATTTGAGAAGCGATGTTTGCATGGGGATTGATCACTTTACAAATATAAATGGGCCATGCAATAACTCTCTGGTGCATTGATTACTAATCGGTCATATCAGAGGACACGTGGACATCCTTAAGATTAGAAGAAAAGAAGATCATCTTCAGGTTATAAAAAGGTTTCTTTATACAGTGAGAACGGTGAAACTATGGAACTGTCTTCCAGCAGATGTGGTAATGGCAAGTTCATTGAATAGCTTAAAAGTGGGCTAGATACGGTAAGTTTCTAAAACTAAAAAATATTGAAAATTACTGGTATTAATTCATATACTGCAGTTCTGGTTGATCCAGGGATACTTCGATTGCCACTTTGGTGTCAGGAGGACTTTTTCCCCATTTTTTAGCTGGTTTTTTGCGCTTCCTCTGGATCAACTGTTAGGTAGGGTTAAAAAGGAGGGTGAAAAGGTTGGACTGATGGATGCAAGTCTTTATTCAACCTCAATTACTATGTTACTATGTATGACATAAAGGGCAACTCTCTCTCATAATAACATATTTAGAATGAATGGGCTCTTTAAAATATGTTGATATATCCTACTTGTCGTTTCAATTCATTACTGTATGCCTGCTATGCTTCTGGTTGCTCTTGACAATGAGAAATGTAATGCTCAGAAGAGGCAGCTAGAGGATAAAAATTCAGTCATTGATGTAATGTCAACTGTCAAATCCATAACTGACAGTTGCTAACTGGAACAAGCAGGAGCAGAAACAGGGGAAAAAAGGACATTCCGCAGGATTTCAGGTTAGACTTACTTTAATATTCAGATTTCAAACTATTACAGTTTGGGGGTGATTTACCACTATATAAGTTTCATTTGAGGTATGGACTTGCCCTTTTATTGTCTCTGTGGGCTCTTTTTTAAAAAAAAAACTGTTTCCTAACCCAAACCCAAACTCTTTTCTGAGTTTGCAGTTTTTTCATTGAACTTTTTTGCCCCAAGCACTGCCTTTTTCAAGATGTATTTTATAAAAGATCACAGACTCTTTCTCCTCATCGTCATTGAGTG
Organism: Hymenochirus boettgeri; assembly: GCA_019447015.1. NCBI lineage: Eukaryota > Metazoa > Chordata > Amphibia > Anura > Pipidae > Hymenochirus > Hymenochirus boettgeri. Next base: position 161,775,325 of record CM033470.1, read on the forward strand.
TCCTAAAGAGCATCCCCTGTGGTCAGAATCTATTCTTTCATTTCCTAAAACTCAAGCTATGAAATAAAACCAAGAATTTATCAATGACTTCTTTAGAGATCTTCTTGGATGTTCCATGCTAAATTTATATTAATACAACATTACATAATTTTCCGAGGACCTTCCTTTCATAGCTTGCATGTCTAGAGGTTCCTATTATGGCCTCTTCCTAGCTCTATAAGGCCATTTAAGCTTTGTGGGGATTGCAATTTACTATATAAAACTTTTTACAATATTTTTTCATCTTTTGGCCCTCATCCATTAAGGAGGCAACCTTTAGACATCCAGATCCTATGCTCCATTTTTTCAAGTGGATGCCTCGAATTGGTGCTGGGGCGGTTCTACCCCAAAAATCTAACTCTAACATAAAGTGCCACCCTTTTGCCCATTCTTCCAAGAAATTCTCAAGAAATGACAACGTTGATAACAGATAAGTTAGCCATAAAAATAGCCATAAATAGTCATCCTTGGTCTATTTAGACTGACCAAAAGAATCTTGAATATATGCAAGGGCTGGGCTTTTTTTCTCTCGATTCATTTTTGTGATTAACTATAGACATGATCCAAGAATAAAATTGTTCTGGGTCCTCTTCTGTGTTCCAAGATATCCATAGAATTATTTGGACTAACATACAGTATGTTCCACAAGATTTAAGTATTCTGTGTCTTGAACAGATTCATTCTTCAGGCTGGTCACCCAGGTTCCCATAAGACTCATTAATTACTTAGGCACTCCCTTTGGTGGCTTACCATTTGTTATAATACCCAGAAATGTATTTCTGCTGTTTTCATTAAACATTCATTATCACACTGTGGTCTGCTTTATACCCTCCCTATTCAGGCTACATAGACGTGTGTGTCCATGGATTTTATTTTTGACCTTCACCATCCTGAGGACCTATCCTAATCTGGGTGGTTGTTGAACATTTTTATTTGCAAGATGGAAGCTTGCTCAACTCTTCATACTTTACATTTTTTGCTTTCATAGACTAATCACTATGGGTAATTTTGAGATGTGACGTCATCATGCTAGACATTTTAACATCAATTACAAACTGTTAAGGAAGTTGGCATCGATGTCAGGTGCATGATTGTGGTCTCAGACCCTGGTTGTTTTCTTGTTCTTTGCACCTGTCCCTGTTGTTCATCTATAATACAGACCAGCTATTCAGTATGCAGTTCAGCTATCCAGTATCCAGCCCACCTACCTGATATTGAGCTCAGCTATACAGTATCCAGTCCAGTATACAGATCCAGCCCAGCTATCCAGTATCCTGTCCAGCTATGCAATATCCAGCCCAGCTATACAGTATCCAGCCCAGCTATCCAGTATCCTGTCAGCTATGCAATATCCAGCCCAGCTATCCGAATCCAATCAAGTTATTCAGTATCTAGCCCAGCTATCCTGTATCCTATCCAACTATCCAGTATCCAGCCCAGCTATCCAGTATCCAGTCCACTATCCGTGATCCAGCCCAGATATTCAGATCAGCCCAGAATAAAGTATCCAGCCCAGATATCCAGTATCCAGCCCAGATATCGAGTCCAGATATCCGATATCCAGTCCAGCTATCCAGTATAATCCAGCTATTCTGTATCCAGCCCAGCTATCCAGTATCCAGCCCAGCTATCAGTATCCAGCCCAGCTATCCAGTATCCAGCCCAGCTATCCAGTATCCAGCAGCTATCCAGATCCAGCCAGCTATCCGAATCATGCCAGTATCCAAATCTAGCCCAGCTATACAGTATCAGCCCACCTATCCAGAATCCAATCCAGCTATTCAGTATCTAGCCCAGCATCCAGTATCCAATCCAGCTATCCAGTATCCAATCCAGCTATCCAGTATCCAATCCAGCTATCCAGTATCCAGCCCAGATAAAAAGTATCCAGCCCAGATATCGAGTCCAGATATCCGATATCCAGTCCAGCTATCCAGTATCCAATCCAGCTATTCTGTATCCATTTCAGCTACCAGTATCCAGCCCAGCTATCCAGTATCCAGCCCAGCTATCAGTATCCAGCCCAGCTATCCAGTATCCAGCCAGCTATCCAGTATCCAGCCCAGCTCCAGTACCACCAGCTATCCAATCCAGCCCAGCTATCCAGAATCCTGCCCAGCTATCCAGAATCTAGCCCAGCTATACAGTATCCAGCCCACTATCCAGAATCCAATCCAGCTATTCAGTATCTAGCCCAGCTATCCAGTATCCAATCCAGCTATCCAGTATCCAATCCAGCTATCCAGTATCCAATCCAGCTATCCAGTATCCAGCATCCAATCGCTATCCAGTATCCAATCAGCTATCAGTATCCAGCTCAGCTATCAGTATCCAGACCGCTATCCAGTATCCAGTAACTTCAGTTCCAGTATCCTGCCCAGCTATCCAGTATCCAGACCAGCTATCCAGTATCCAGACCAGCTATCCAGTATCCAGACCAGCTATAGTATCCAGACCGCTAGTATCCAGTCCAGCTATCCAATATCCCGTAAGCTATGCAGCCAGTTATTTGTATCCAGCCCAGCTATCTAGTATCCAGCCGAGCTAATCAGTATCCAGACCAGCTATCCAGTATGCAGACCAGGTATTCAGTATCCAGACCAGCTATCCAGTATCCAGTCACTTCAGTTCAGCATCCAGCCCAGCTATCCAATACCCTGTGCAGCTATCCAATATCTACTCAGCTATCCAGTCCAGCTATTTAGTATCCAGCCCACCTATTTAGTATCCAGCCAGCTATCCAGTATCCTGCCCAGCTATCCAGTATCCAGTATCCAGACCCGCTATTCAGTATCCGCCCAGCATCCAGTATCCCGTCACTTCAGTTCCAGTATCTAGTCCAGCATCCAGTATCCAGCCCAGCTATACTGTATCCAGTCCAGCTATCCGTATCCATTTCAGCTAAGTATCCTGTCCAGCAATACAGCATCCAGCCCAGCTATCCAGTATCCTGTCCAGCTATACAGTATCCAGCCCAGCTCTCCAGAATCTAGCCGAGCTATACAGTACCAGCCGGCTGTTCAGTATCTAACCCAGCTATACTGTATCCTGTCCAGCTCTCAGTATCCAGCCCAGCTATCCAGTATCCAGTCCAGCTATCCAGTATCCAGCCCAGCTATCCAGTATCCAGCCCAGCTATTAAAGGTCAAGTCCAGCCTAAAAATAAGTTTCTTTTAAAATGCTTATTACCCGAAAACCTCACTTTCGCAAGGTTCCAAAGATCCCCTAGAGCTACTTACCTGACCAGTTATCCAGTATCCAGTAACTTCACTTCCAGTATCCTGCCCTTCTATAGTATCCAGTCAGTATCCAGTATCCTGTCCAGCTATCCAGAATCCAGCCTAGCTATCCAGAATCCAGCCCAGCTATACAGTGTCCATCCTAGCTATCCAGTATCTAATCCCGCTATTTAGTATCCAGCCCAGCTACCAATATATAGCCCAGTTATCCAGTATCCAGTAACTTCACTTCCAGTATCCTGCCCTTCTATACTCTCCAGTATCAGCCCAGCTATCCAGTATCCAGTCCAGATATCCAGTTCAACTATCCAGTATCCAGTCCAGCTATCCAGTATCCAGCCCAGCTATCAGCATAGCCCAGCTATTAAAGGGCAAGTCCAGCCTAAAAATAAGTTTCTTTTAAAATGCTTATTACCCCCCAAAACCTCACTTTCGCAAGGTTCCAAAGATCCCCCGAAACTTACATTACCTGACCAGTTATCCAGTACCAGTAACTTCACTTCCAGTATCCTGCCCTTCTATACAGTATCCAGTCAAGCTATCCAGTATCCTGTCCAGCTATCCAGAATCCAGCCTAGCTATCCAGAATCCAGCCCAGCTATACAGTGTCCATCCTAGCTATCCAGTATCTAATCCAGCTATTTAATATCCAGCCCAGCTATCCAATATATAGCCCAGCTATCCAGTATCCAGCCCAACTTTCCAGTATGCTGTCCATCTATACAGAATCCAGTCCAGTATACAGAATCAAGCCCAGCTATCTAGTATTCAGCCCAGCTATCCAGTATTAATGCAGCTATTTAGTATCCAGCCCAGCTATCCAGTATTCAATGCAGCTATTAGTATCCAGCCCAGCTACCAATATAGCCCAGCTATCCAGTTCCAGCCAGATTCCAGTATCCAGCCCAGCTTTCCAGTATGCTGTCCAGCTATACAGAATCAAGCCCAGCTATCTAGTATTCAGCCCAGCTATCCAGTATTTAATGCAGCTATTTAGTATCCAGCCCAGCTATCCAGTATCCAGCCCAGCTATCCAGTATCCAGCCCAGCTTTCCAGTATGCTGTCCATTTATACAGAATCAAGCCCAGCTATCTACTATTCAGCCCAGCTATCCAGTATCCAATGCAGCTATTTAGTATCTAGACCAGCTATCTAGTATCCAGTCCAGCTACCCAGTATCTAGCCCAGCTATCCAGTCTAGTCCAGCTATCCAGTTTTAAGCCCAGCTATCCAGAAACCAGTCCATCTATCCAGTATCCAATCCAGATATTTAGTATGTAGACCGGCTATCTAGAATCCAGCCCAGCTATCCAGCTATCCAGTCCAGCTATCCATGACAGGGGACAGTCGAGATCTGGGACCAAACCCCACTAACTTAAAACCCCAAAGAATACACGCCACATTTTATTTGGAAGGAAAAGTCTGCAGCATCTTTATTTAAAACACTTATTTTAAAATAACATGAAAATACTTTAAGTAACATAGTATAACTTCTGATAACCCAGCTGCTGCTGGGTCCTACCTCATGGCCCATGTCAGGGCACATTTCTCAGCACCCTGGCTGGTCCATTTTGCACCAGTATCCAGCCCAGCTATCCAGTATCCAGCCCAGCTATAAAATATCCTGCCCAGCTATTCAGTATCTAGTCACTTCAGTTCCAGTATCCTGCCCAGCTATCCAGTATCCTGCCAGCCATTCAGTATCCAGTCCAGCTATCCATTATCCTGGTCTGGACTTCTAGGGGCTGTAGCCCTGCCATGCTATCGGCATATAACATCGGCTACTGCACCGAGGAGCCGTGATTAGCTCTCGATAGATTCCCCCCCTTAGTTTTGAGGCAATTTCAAAATTTGCGGATCTGGCAGAACTTTCAGAATCTTGTTGAAATTAAATCTCAAGAGTTCAAAATGTGTTGCAGAAAATGTTACATTTGGTATTGAAATTCAAATTCAAATACAAATACATATATACGTCTGAGGAAGGTGTCGCACGGACACCGAAATATTACGTGTTCAATAAACTGATTTGATTGTTTAAGACTGGAGTGCGCTCTGGATTGCTTCTGTTTTCATTTCTTATACACATTAGTGTGCCTTGTTCTTTGACTTTTACAGTTAATCCCTTATAACTAAATTCCCCTACAAAAATGAAACAAGCAGAAAAATTAATAAATGTGTTTTTTTACTCATTTGTATTTTTTTTTTTTTTACAAGAGGAGGAAATATAGTCTTTTCTCATAAAAAAGGTATATAAAACATCTTTCACATTAATCTTCAGAGGAGAACAAGTCTATTTAAGAGAAGCAGGATTTATTACAGGAGACAACATTCATTCATGTACATAAACATTTAAGAGGCCATTTTTTCTGTTGAATGGTTAATGGTCTGGGACAATGACGTGTTAAATTTTAGAATCTCAAAGATATATACAGCATTAGAGACTAATAGAATTTATAGGGGCAGAGAAAGTAGATGTCAGAGATGTTTTAGAACAAGAGGTCATGCTTAAAGGTGAATAGCATTAAGAAAGCAGCCCTCAGAGACAGAATTGGCAGAGGATGGAATCTCATTGAATGTAAAGTGACTTATGCAACACAAATATCCTATTCATGTTCAAAGAAATCGATTTATGCTTTTTATTATTTATAACTAGGTTCTGTATATATGATTTTGCTTATACATAATGCTTATGTATCAGCTCCCTGTTCATCCTAATAATCAATACACTCTTCAGTCCTGTTACTTAAGCTTTGGGAATGTGTAAAATTGCATTTCAAATAACAAGAAAAAAGTACCTGGCACTCTTTAAATGTGTGTCAAAATAGTAAAAAAAATATCTTTATTAGGTACATAATGAATGGGGAAGATTGCATATACAGAAAAAGTGCAGTGCAAAATAGTTAAAAACATTTACAGCAAAACCAACAAGCAGACATTCTCCACTAATACACATGAAAAGTATACAAGCATAACAGAGTACTTAAATCTAACAGTAAGCAATACTCATCTGTCTGAAGTCTCCTAAAGCAGTCACTGAGAAAGTCAGAAGCACAAAGGTATATAGAGACATCATGCTAAAGTTTAGGCCATGTAGTAGGAGAATGCACAGGGTGCTATGAGGTACATGCTGGACGCGTTTCACCGAATGGCTTTCTCAACAGCAGCAAATATCAAATTGCATTTCAGACAAAAAAATAAGAGCAGGTTGGTTTGGGAACAGTAGAGCTGTTGAGGATGAAGAGTTATATGGTTTTTTAGGGATGCTGGGGAAACAGATAAATATCACAGCCTTGTTTTTTTTAAATTTGGGTGTGGGGGGTACACATGTCACTATTCCTTTGATGCCTTAGGAATAGATACAAGTGAAACTGCTTGTTTTTGATTTTTACAAGTATAAACAGTATACAAATACAAATATGTATAGAGGACTGGCTGACAAGCTGTCTGAAGGACTGGCTGGCAGGCTGGCTATATGAAAACAGACACAAGATGTTGGAAAAATAGTTTCCAACATCCTTATACAGCACTTCCTGTCTCACCCTTATCCCTCAAACACACTCTGATTTTTGTTCCCACACCTCCAAACTTACCTGAAATGTCCGCCTCCGGAACGCCTACTCTTGCCATTCACGTCCCCAGCCATGCCTCTTATGTGACGCATCCCCTAACTCCGCCCATTCCCTGCCCATTTGGTTGTGTCACATCAGCCCATAACGTCCCCTTCCCACCTACTTCTCCCCAGCCTGCCAGAATCGGCAGGGTGGGATGTCTGCTGATGTGTAACTATATTATGGTGCAGGGGAAAGAAATGTGTCCAGGGAATTTGTGAAATTTTGCCTAAATTGTAAAAACAAAGTTTTGCCACAAAAAAACCTTAGCGGAGAATCTAATATGTAAATCATATTACCAGAATTCAAGGAGATCTCTACTCTAATACACATTTTTATGACTTATAGTTTACATACTGCAAGTTAAAATGATATATAATTTGGTTTTATATGTAGTTTCTGACAAAAGATTTACCTGTTTAAAATAAATAATAATTTCCTACTTAAAGCCCTTTAGTTACTTTTACTTTCAGTTTTACTCCCCTCTCAATTTAGTACAGGGAAGTAGCTAAAAGGAATTCCTCTACCTGGTGAATTACACGCATGCCTGAGGTCAATGGTCTGGAGAAGAGTCTGGATAAGGCCCTAGGTAATGCTATGATTTGGTGCCCTTTTTCTTAAAGGTAATAGTTTCAAACCTATTTTAGACCAGCAGATGGATAATTAATGTGCTTTCAATTTAGGGTTCTACCACATCCAATGAAACCTTATGTAAAAAAAAGTTGAATAGATTGTTCCTTTAAGCAGGCATAGCTAACCTTTGTGGAAGGGGGTAAATATAAGAAAAATAGAAAAATATATTACAGTACTGCCAATTCCACATGGTAAATTTTACGAAGAGCAGGCGGTATCAGGAAGTAGGAATAAGATGGCATTTCTTACTAAACTGCAGGCAGAATACAGTTAGTATTTTTAAATTTAATTTATATTTGCCAAATGATTTGAAACTGGGCACCAGTACTGCACAGACCAACTGGGTTTTGATGAGGGATTTCAACAGTCAATTTAAAAAGTTCCTGTTGTTCCACACCAAATTTTTTTCTACAGTACTGGTTGTTTTGATCTAAAAGCTGGGTTGAAAGTCCGATACATACCTACTGGGCACAAGTAAAATATTCTGACCAGGAGATACATAGAAAAAAAGGGCCTACAGTTGCATCATAATCATCAGTGCTCTGCCGGATAATTTTTTTCAGTGTGTCCTCAGTTAAGGGGTCAGTTTCCTATAAAACGCTCATCCAGAATGTCTGATTACTCATCAGTACAGATATACTGGATTCCACTAAACCATATGGTATGCAGCTGAACTAATTACCGAGCAGCCATATGTATTTGATGGGTGCCCAGTTTAAAAGCAATGATCTGGAAACCATCTTTCACTTATAAAATCTACAGGATGAAGGCTTGGTAGCTCAGATGTATACTGCAGAGCTGCATAGAAACATGTGTGCATTCGAAATCAGCATACATTTGAACTAATTACACATTTACTCACAGAGAAAAGTGAAAAGTTCTATCAAGTCAGAGACTTTTAGTGATAGGCTGTATAGCCACACCATTATGTGAAAAATACTGGTCTTAGTAGGCCCGGCTTGGGGGCATGGCCTTACATGAATTTCTAATAAGTTAAACACCACAATCTATTCCAAATAAATGGTCCAGGCCAGGAAGAATTCATTTATGAGAATCAGTCTAATATCAACCCAGTGTAGGATCAGCATTAGTCAATATTTTTATATAATACACCTGCATTTTGGTTATTTTCCCTGAAACTGATCCTGTAAAGATAGTAAAACCAAGTGGACATTTTCAGAAGCATAGATTGTTCCAAAGACTGATTTATACTTAAATTGGTACTTTAGGTAGTAGTTTTCAGAGATCAAAGTATTATAGTAAGATGTTCTCTGACACCGCATTTATTAAACAGGACACTAAACTTTTGCAGTAACTGGCAGCTTTCTGGCTACTACCCCCACTCTCCCTCCCGCCTCCCCCCCCCCCCTTTTATAAAAAAACTTATTCTTGCCCTTGTCAGAGATAGAGAGAAGAGTCACAGACACCAACTGTGGGAGGAGCCTGAGAACAGTTGGTTACTGCATGAGCATAGTGTCTCTTTAACTGTTAACCAGAAGATGTATGAATGCTGCTGAATGCATTAATAATTATTTGTGGAGAAAGTTTCATCCTACAAATAAAGAGCCTAATTCAAAATTGGATTAAGAGAGAAAAGAGTACTGTACCACAACACTCTAAAAACTTAAGTTTAAAAAATCCTTTGTGTTATTACACAGTGCCCTGATAATATGTGTAAATATGTAAAACTGGAAACATGAACTAAGTACACATATTCCTGCTTTAACCATTTTAACTGTTTACAAAACATAAAAATTACTTTAATGTCTCAATTGTTCCAGTATGAAAGTGAAGAAGAACCCAATGCCATGTAACTGGTTGTGTGACTCCACTTTCCCAGTTTAGCAAAAACCTAACAATTGTTTTTAGATCTTCACTCTAGTATAGGGCTAGGCCACACTAACACATTTTCATGCATTTGTGCTCGCAGTTTCACTTGCAAAGCGATTTTGGTTAGAATGAAAATTGCGGGAATGCAAAAATGTGTGCGATTTCTGATGCGCATTCGATTGCGCATCCGTTTTGTGATCCCTTTTTTTGCGCAATCGCATTTGTTTCCTGAATGGAAAATAGTGAAATTGCATGCACAAACGTGAGAAAATGCGCAACAACGCATTAAAATGTACTATAGGGAACTGTCAGGTGACTCAGAGGTGGATCGTGCTAGCTGGTAACTTTTTGTCCTTCATTCCTGGATTCTGTTACATTAATTGAAGAACCGGAGGTAACACAAGGGTCTTTTACCTTCTGTTCTTCAATTAATGAGCAAACAAACAAGTTCACATTTTGAGTGAACCTATCCTTTCAGGATTAACACATATTAATATTGTTAATCTAGAGAAGTGGAAGTTATAGAGTTGGCAGACAAGGGAAAAGTTTTGGGGTAATTGTAGGCATTATACAATCACCGCATAAAATATAGCTCCTTGTTATGTGTAAATAATCTTGATTATTATAATTTGATACTATAATGTATATACAGTCACCTAGATACTAACTAGTGGAACAATTTGAAAAATAATCAAAATGAATATATTCCTTCTTTGACTTAGAGAAATGAAATTGCTAATGTTTGAAGAGAGTCTCTATTTTTCTATACAGCATATGTGTATCCAGAATTATTTTAAAAGTTTTGGTAGAACTTGTTGTAGCTTAATAAATGAAAATACTTTCTAAAATGCTAACTAGATAAGTTTGTCTTCCTCTGTCCACTGACACTCTCTGTAACTGCTGGGAACACAAAGCATCTGCTAAGCATAAAGTTTTTAAATGAGTCCTGTCTGCAACACTTTTTACGGAGTCATCCTGTTTTTCTTTTGAAATTTGAACCTGGTAATGATATGCGTTCATTTCATATTACCAAATAAATCTCAATTAAGGGGCATAATTAAATCTTATACAATGCATATTAATCTGTTCATAGAAAATAATTTATGAGATGGCTCTAAAGAATGATGTGGTGCTACTTGTGACAGGGTAAAAACGTAATCCTTCTATACTTTTTCTAAATATACTGATCCCGAAATATGTCTTCATAGAGGGAAACTTAGCTTTTCAATACAATGTTTTTCCCAGAAGCCCCCACAGTACAATTTGTCAAAATAATGGAAGATCTAGATCTAGATGTATGGCTAATGTGAGCTACTCAAAGATTCCTCGTTATATTTGCTCACATGATCTATACCCTTAATGCTTCATTTTGTTGTCAGTGGAAACAACTATGGAATGAGATTGTAAGTAGGGAATTTCAAGAAGGGCTTTGCTCTAGAAAGATTGGCTGCACAATAAACTGCCTGTTTTGATGGTTTTTATTAATTGTAATTTGTATTTGACTGATACACAATTGAGCTGTAACTATTAAGATGATTATTGAGCCTTAAATACTGTGTAAGGGAACTTAAAGCTATATAGTTTTATAAATGGGACCCCTGCCTAACAAGTATTTCATATAAAGTAATTCATTTTCATCACATTTCCCTGTGGTGTAGGTTATGAGTTTATACATCTATGATAAATGCATATCTCCACAACATTTTATTTTGTGTTTTACATCCTGTCTGTTTTCTTCCTTTATGCCTCTTTACAAATTGGTTTCCTGTTTGCAGGACCCCTACTAGAGACTGTTATTGTCTTGCCCTTGACCCAGCACCTGGGTTGATTCAGTTGCTCAGTAGAGATCTGATCATCTTTGACCCATCCAACAGCCAATCAGTAGAAATTACTGTTTGGAACATTCCAAGGAAGTGGTGCATCCTGGGAAGAAGAAGGACCTTTAGAACCTGAAATGTCAGCTCACAAATGTCAACAGCAGGGAACAGCAAAAGGTATGAAATCAACTGATTTTTCAAAATGGGAAGGAATATGTAGAATAACTAAGAAGGCATTACTGAAACTAACAATGTAACAAATATTGATAATTTCCACTGAACTGTCCCTTTAACTTCTAATTTCGTTCTTTCTTTTTTTCTAACCTTTTCTATGTCTTTCTAGTTTTCCATGTATCTCCCTTACCCCTTCTCATCTTTGTCTCTTATACTTGCCCAAATTTTAAGTTCTTTTATTTTCAGCACTTTCAATGACAACCGTACTGAATTTCTAATGATGATAAAACCTACAGATTTTGGTGATCTTAAAACTTCAACAGTTAAATCTCTTACAGCAGGGTATATTATTATGTTCTTCCAGAGCAGTGTGCATTTAAATAAAATAAACTAGAAGTTGGAGTTAAAGTTGTGCTAAACTATTTAATATCAGATAGCTGAACTTTAACTCCTTCTTTACGCTGGCTGCGTGGTGAATGCAAAAGACACATATGTAATATAGTAGGTTTTTTGCAAATTCCTAGATTCATACAAGCATTAACACCAGTTTACACAGAGTGGCGTCCATGGGTGCGAAGTGTGCTCCCTCTTACGCCAACCTCTTTTTGGGTTGATGCGAGAAGGAGCACATTTTCTCTGAGGATAACCTGTTCTTCACAGGCTTTATAGATGCATGGTGGCGCTATACAGGTGACATTTTTATCCTATGGAGTGGCCCCATTGATGTTGCAAAAACCTTTATTGAGATCCTTAATAAAAATACTTTCAATATTTTTTAACGCACTGTATATCTAGCAGTAGTGTTGATTTTTTGAATCTCACAGTTAAAAAGGTTGATGACTACTTACAGTCTTTTCCGTAAGAGCACTGCAACAAAAGCGTTATTGCATTACAATAGCGCTCACCCAATTCATTTGATCAAAAACATCCCCAAAGGACAGTTTTTGAGGGAGAAGAGCAACTTTTCTTTGGATACTAATTATGGCAAAGCCTCTGGGGACCTGGAAAAAAGGTTCATCCAGAGACACAAGAAATATGCGGCACATTTGGAACAGTCATGTCTCTCCAAAAAGGAGAGTAAAACAAATGATACCTTAAGATTTATAACTGCATTCAATTTTGAGTTAGATGAGATCAGGGGTATTGTAATTGGCATATCCTTAAGAATGATGCTTCTCTGTCTGAATTTGTAGGTGATGCACCTTCCATTATCACAAGAAGAGCAAGGAATTTGATTGATATTTTGGTTAGGAGCCATTATCAAAAATCTAGGATTACCCTACATAAAGGAATTAAATTGCAAGGTACATATCCATGTGGGGCCTGCAAATATATGCACATATATACAGAGGTTTGGGACTCAGGACACACCAATAGGTACACTATCAGAGATTTGTGTATTTGCAAAACAACCAATGTGATTTACATGCTGAAATGCTTGTGTGATCTAATGCATGTGGGTATGACCACCCAAAATTTTAAAGCTAGGCTATCAAACCATTTGTCCAACATTATGCTAGCCAAGAGAGACCTAGAAGAGAGGAAGGCGGTTTCTAGTGTTGCCCAGCATTTTTTGGCCTTCCATAAGGGTATCCCTGACTCTTTGAAATGTGCTGGCCTCCAGCACTTAAGAACCAATGTGAGATACGTACCTGTCTGTTAAGATTTGAGGCACGGTGGATTTTTAAGTTATAGACACTGGCGCCTCAGGGTATCAATGAGGATTTGGACTTTATACCGTTTATTTAAACCACCTTTTGTACCCTAGATATTTGACTGCTTTTGACCCTTTTCAGAGCTTTCTAGACTATCTCCCAACATACAGTCGGGATGTGACCCCCCCCTTTCCTTCTCTTCAACCACTATTGAGAGTAATATTGCTGGATGAGATGGCGGTGTCGTCTTCTTCATCGATCATATGTAGTATGACAATCAGAAACATGGTGGACGACATCCCTGGGCTCATCGGAGTCTGTACAGTTTTGGCTGTTACTTTTATGCAGTATGGATTTCTAAAATACTTACCTTTGGATTTATTAACACTTTTTCTATATGAAAGTGCTTAGCTTCTGTATCAGGATATCGATTGAAGATATTTATGTTACTTACCTGTGAATGTTGCTAATGGCGAATACCAATTCTGGAGAGCAAAAATGTACAGCCTGGCTGTTTATATATCATTATATGTATCATTCTGATCAATCACAAATCTCTGATCCGTCCATTGGAACTTTTTGTTATATGGATCTTTCCAAGCATTCCTGGGGCCCCCGGTAAAATGGACTTGGTTTGCGAGTTCTGTTAATAACCTATTGTTTGGTGTGACTTTCCACTGTTCATATTGCTTTAACTTTATATGTTTACTATGTGTCCACTCTGTATAGTGGAATAAGCCGTTTCTGTTTATATATATATATGTTTGTTTTGTATTTTGATTTGAAACCCCAGCAGTTTACAAGTTGATTGGTGTTTAGGATTTTCGGATTGGCACATAGCTTACTTCCGTGTAGCTCGGTTGCTTAGTTACGCTCTATACTCACGAGATTCCCATCTTAGGGTGTTCCTTGAGCTCTCTGTGCGGTAATGAATTATCTAGCTAGCCAGGTACATCACGTGATGTGAGAGGACTCGCGAGAACTGTTTGGGCTTGCGAGTTCTGATGTGCAGCAGCATCCTTTAAAAGCATGGGGGTTTGGATCATTAAAGGAATAGTTCACTGCAATAGTGAACTATCCCTTTTCTACATTGATTGAAGCCTGAGAGGTTAAGGAGCTATGCCTTACCTCCTGTTCTTCAATCAATGTTTAGATAGCCAGGAACGAACTTCTGAAAATCTTACCTTTTTCTCCATTTTGCGGAAGTGCTACTGAACTGGTCAAACATTTATACAAACATAGAAAAGATAATCAATGCACATTCCTAGGCCCCATACAGTATCATATTATCTGCACACTGGCATACTTTATAAACAAAGGGGTTTTAGTATACATTACTGTGATCACATGAATGAAAAGCCTTCCAACCACGTCAAGGTAACCCCAGTCTGGAAGGTCCTAGCTTCTAACTTTTTTTAATTGCACACTGGATCCATATTACAGGCTTTCACTTCCCCCAGCCCTTTGGCTTTTTAAAAGGGCCTCTTCCCTCATTTTAAAAAGCCAAAGGTCTGGTGGAAAGTGAGAGCCTGTTATATGGATCCAGTGGGCAAGTATGAGAAATGCAAAAGTGAGTGAGCCAAGCAGTTTTTCTTAAATGTCCAGTACAGGACATTATTTTGATAGTTGGCTTTCATACTGAAAAATATTTTAAATTAACCATTACTTTAAACAATAATTCCTTCCAACTATCCCTGTAGCATTTTTTTTTATATCTTTAGATATCCAATCTAAAACATATAACATTTCAGTCAATCAAGTGCCTTATTATTATCATAAACTCTTCTGAGTGAGCAGTTTTTTTGTAACTGGATTGGTGACAGAGGTTTGACAGCTGGTATGTGGAAAATTTCCTCTTCCAATGCTGCCTCATAATGATTTCTAAGCATGGTTGATCTCATAAAAAAATTCTGATCAGATCGGAATTGGGAGTGGTTAAAAAAAGGGGGAGGGGGCACTGAGCCTGAGAAAAACAAGTTCTGGATTGAAGCCATGCAGCAACACACACACACCCCAGAGTATGTGCTACTTACACATTTATTTATAGATTTAGTATAGTCACCCTTTAGGTCTTAAGTGAGCATATTCTGCAGCCAGAGATATGATTCAGGGCTCATTTTATAGGTAAGACTGCAAGCCTTTATTTAACCTTAACCTGTTCGGAGGCCACTGTATTGTCATGCTAGCACCTTAATAAAGGGCACCACAAGACATTCATGTCTACTATTTCGTGTTTCTTTTTTACCTCTATCCTTACTGTAGAATTAATCAAACATTGCAGTATTTTGTCCAGGGGTTTGTGCATCTCTCTTACAATTGGATACATCCCTCAGTTATACTTACAACATCTGACAGTACATCTCAGGCCAACAAGAATTTCCCTATTAGTAAAATTGCTCAATTTTTACAGCCATCTGGGATTCTACGTGAAGCAATCCACAACAACACAAATGCTAAATGTTCCGTAAGGCTAGAGTAGAACAAACATAACCAGAGTACACATTTATTTTTACAAAAATCAGCCTGCAGGATCAGTGTCAATTCAAAAGAAACTAGATGGAAAATAAACTTTTGGTCAGAACATTGACAATATATGCATATATGCAGTCTTTTCATTCACAAAGAGCATTAAGACCCAACACTTGCTGCAATACTGTATTCTACATTATCTACATGATTTCTAACCTATACTTCCCCTTGACTTGTTAAATGTTGGCATTAGAATTTGAGGATACAGTATAAATGGTATGGAGTATAATACAAGTATAGGGATTATATTGAATTAAGTAAAAGATAATTCTCAATCTTGTCTTTTGTACTCTGTGCATAGAATGCCACGTGAATTCACAATACACATTCAGGGTGGGTGTAGATATGTGTTTGTGGCTGAGAACTATCTGAAACACATTTTTTCTCTCAGAGAAACTTTTGTTTAAAATAAAATATCATCTTAGTGACTTCTAAATAAATATACCTGTGTGCAATATATATATATTCTCTTCACTTCAGCATCACTTTTTCTCCTTCACCTAAGCACAGCTTGTAGCTAATTGGGCACACGGAGCGTGTCTGTTCCACTCAGAGGAAAATAGGGTAAGGAAGTTAAGAATTTACTGACTTTAAACAAGTATATCTTTTGGAAAGAACCACTTAGAAAGGCAATTAAATGTCATTTTAATCAGCGTTACACAGTCTATAAGTAAGGAACATGTGTTTTATAGGCTACATTTCCACTTTTCAAATGCATCTTTAAAACTTGTGAAATGCTATATTTAAGCTGCTATCATGACTTTGGAAGTGAATGAATAATACCTGCATTAAGTAACTTTTGTTCAAGTTTTTGGCAAGCATTTCAATGCTTTAAAAATGACTTTGGATATTGCAAAAATACACTTAAATTCATCCCATGGGTTGTTCCTTATAGTTCCTGTCACTGTCTGAAGAACTCTTTGCAGCCTCTCAGGGAACCCTAGGTATTAGGAAACTATCACTGATAAAGTAGCACCAATTTGACCATTAGCTGATCTGGGCTTTCTTGTGAAAATAAGTTTCAGGTTTCAAAGTTCTGACGGAACTTTCAGAATTTTCCAAACATTCGAGGTGTTTTGGAGATTGGCCTTTTTGGAAATGGTTTACACCATATTTTCATGATTGAAATTTTTGAATTTTCTAGTTTCATCAAATTTTTGATAAATATCAAAATATGATGTGGACATCCAAAAACAAAAAGCTTGTTAAAATTCTGTTATAGATTGATTTTTTAAAAAAATTGTGGGCATTAATACACATTACCCAGACCATACAAAGCTAATATTGATATTAGATTTAAAAAATATTAACCATTTAAATTTTTGAAACCTTTGGAATTTGACTTCCCATTGACTTCTATAAGTTTGCCTTTTCAAATTTTTGAAACAGATATAACCATTACTCCTCTCACTGACAAAACACATTCAACCTGCTAATCATACTCCACTGCCAAACTATTTACAGTCTACTGATTCACTTTACCTTACGTGTCACCCCCATTTCCTCTAGACTGTAAGCTCACTGGACAAGTTCCTCTTTCCTATTGTATCACTGAATTGCTGTAAATTAACATTTTGTGCACTTATATACATTAACCTTGTATGTAATATGTAGTACTTTGTATTAGTTGCACTACCTTTGTATGTAACATGTATGATTATGTAATTGTAAAGCACCACAGAAGATGTTGGCGCTATATAAATTCATAATAATAAGGACTTGTAACCCTTTTTTGCAGTTGAACCTGCAAATGAATTTAAATATAAGATCTGTAGATGTGTCAGTCATCGGCATCATCTTTGCCCCCAGCATTAGAACAGTACAATCAACATCATACTAATGGGCAATTCACCTAGAAGCGCTGCAGCCGCGCAGCGCTCCTTTCTCCCCTTAACATTGCGCTAACCGATTTACGTTCGTTTAGCGCAACGCTAAGTCTCGCTTTGCGGCGGCTGCGTGAGTAATGGAAGAGGCACTCGCGCAGCTGGCGCAAAGCGATTTACCAGAGGCTGGTACCCATTTACCCGTTCGTGAGATTTGCCCAGAGCATTTGTGGCTCTGGGTGAATCACCCTATAAATGTTTAGAGTAAGATAAATATATTTTTTAAGAAGCTAAAGCCATTCAAATCAAATGTATTTAATAACTAACTAGAGCTTAGCTGAAAAATTCAGGAGAAATGTAGGCGCTGATAAAAGCTTTATGTAACGATATTCCAAAACTTTTTGAATGATGAATACATGAAATACAGCAGTGCCATATAACAAACAAATTATCAGTCCTTATTTTTATGTGTAGTACATTAAAAACTCATAAATGCTTTTGTTTTGGAATGTGTCATTGGCCGCATGGAATCCCAGAGATTAACATTTAAAGTTCACATCTGACTCACTAAGCAGAGTTGTATATGATGCTGAATGTATGATATCACTTTCAGCAATTAACTAATTTCCTTCATTGCTTTGCTGGATGAATAATCAAGGGAAATTCTGACAGCCCAGTTGGAACTCTACTTGCTGCAGTGTGAAGAGGGTGTTTACAGTTCAGTTTGGAAACCAAAACTGCTTAGAGGTTCTTGGCACAACCTATAATTTGTAGCAGATATTAAATCATAAATAAATAACATTTCAGATAAAAATTTGCCGCTGCAAACTAGGGATTGCATAAACTGAGATGATGGATCTATCAGGGCTACAGCTGTACTGGTGCTGCAATAATTTGAATATCCTGGAATGGTCAATAAATTTAGTTATAGCTTTGCCTTCATGCTGCCTATTCCGTCACAGGATGTCAATTTACTTATAAAGAGATTTTATTTGCACTGATGGCTTGTGTGCTAAGTCCTGCCCAGTCCTCCCTGATTATATTATTTGCAAAGTCCAATGTGCTGCTGGAAGATCCTCAGTGCCACAAAGTATTTCACATGAATGAGAGAATGTGGTTACAGTGATATCACGAGTCTCCCTATTGTTCCCAATTGTCACTTCTCTTTATGTCAGCAGGCGGGTATTGGCAGTGTTGATGCATAACCAACACTAAAGGCTGGGGGAAGGATTTTTGACTAACCTTCTGAAAGCAAATTTAAAATGGAAAAACACATTTAGAAATGTTCCACTATATTTCAATTTTTATTTGAAGTTTGAAATAGAAGTTGAATATGTTAACTTAGGCATTAGGTATCAAGCATCCCTATTAGCACCTGACCTACAGACATTATTTCATTGTCCTAAGTAATTTGCATGTTAGACCATCAGTGCCTCAGTGAGTCATTTCTTTTAGTATCTTTCACTGTATTTGCAAACTTAGTACAAAGGGGTGAAAACCAAGCCGGCACTTTCACGTTCTGTTTTTCCCCACTTGGTAAAGATTAGATTAAATTGGCCCCACACCGTTATATTTTGGGCAGATATGATCAGTTAGTTCAAATTAGATAAAAATGAATTCCCTTTACCATGCTGATCAACAGACTCCGGCTCAAATTTGGGCAGCTTATCTATCAAAACAAAATTAGGCAAGCTATAAAATGGTGAAACGGGTAAATGGGGAACAAAGGGTAATCAACATCTTACATTTGTAAGAATAAACAGTTTAAAGCACAGCTCAATTCATTCTTGATCAGATTTCTGCTTGTATCTGATCAAGATCAAGTCTCGAAAAGGTGGAAAATTGTGCACCACTCCCCAGCAATTCCCACTGCTCCACTGGTCACAGATGTTTCTTAAGTGACTATAAACATTCAAATCCGGACATAGACTTCACTTATGACAGTCATCACATCACAAGTGAAGCTTGTATTTGGATTTGATTTCCACACCAAACATCAAGACCAAATGTCAAACTTATGAAAAGTATACACTTGACAGAGTAAAATCTCAAACATGTAATAGTTGATAGCTAATACATTTTTAAAAATCAGTTAAAACCATTTTTCAACATGTTTAGTAACAGGATCCAAGCTGTAAACAGCAATGACATCTAAAATTATGCAACCAGGGTTAATAAGATAACTATATCACCTGACAATCAACCTGTCAACTGTAATTTTCTCTTGTTTGTAGATCATGGTAAATAGTATAATCGTTTAAATGGCTCTATGATTCACACGCTGTAATCGCAATAGCAGCAACTACATTCATAACGTTTTCAGTACATACACAGCCACCACAAATCCATCTTAAACACATGGTAAAGTTTTAGCCTGTTTAAAATGGGATTTTTGTCTAGCAGCTTCCCATAATAAAACAATTCCTCAAATTAATTCTACGTGTAGAATATATATCGATTTTAATGTTTAAGTTAAAAAGAAGGCCTAGATGTTACTATCAATAAAGACAAATCAATTGCTTTTAGTAAGGCCTTTTGCATACAGAAGTGAATTTTTTGCCCCAATACTTTATTCAGCACATTATATTAGCAACTAACAGGGATATTCAATAAAAGTTCTTATTGTTTAAAATTGTGCTAATTTTGCCCCAACCAATCAGATGATAGCTTTCAAATGTTAAATAAGATCTGATTGGTTGGGCAAAATTAGCACCATTTTAAACGATAAGAACTTTTATTGAATAACCCTGTTAGTGTCAGTTTAGATCCTAGACCAGCCATTATTGATCCCATGCCGTATTTTAAAACTACAAATTGACACAGATGTCTAAAGGAGATGTCAAAGGAGAATTTAGAGGCAATTCTACATAAGAACATAACTGCAAAAACTTTTATTCTCCATTCAAGTTAAACAGCAAGTTTAAAAATACTGTAGTCAGACAAACTGCATCAAATAGTAATCTTAGTACATATGTCCAACAGAATATTGTGCAACCCATGGAAACATTATTTTTATTCCAAAATGTTGTTAACCTCTATTAAAAGTCATACAAGACACTTAAACTATCAGATAAATGTACTTCTTAATTTTACACAATATCTAGGGTGGAAAATTCAATTGAGTAACTTCAACCCCAGTTCTGCCTGGTTTAAATTATAAACGAAATGTGAATTCAAACTTGCAGAGACCTTTTCTGCTTTCTCTTTTTACACTTATTAATCAGCATGCATTTCACACTTTCATTTCTCTTACAATTATGCAGAAAATGTAAAATAAACCACATTTTAAAAGCTGTGTTTTATTTCCATAACACCCACAATTTTGATTTCCAGATCTGATAAAGGTAGAATCTGCTTAACAGTCCAACAAGATAAGAAGTAACATTCTATTTGCCTTGAGCTGTGTTACATTTAGCACAAAAAGCTATAACCCCCTGATCAGTGCACAGCAGCCTTATGACAAACCCATTTAGGAACAGTGACCACTATCAATGACTTTGGTCTGCATGTTTCATATTTTCTTGTAATCTTAAGGCTGTAGCAGAACTACATTTTGCAACCTCCCAAATGTCTAACAGATGCAGTTAGTTCAATAGCCACCAGTGATGGTGTTGATGGAAAAGTACCCTTTTAGACATGTGCAATATTCAGCTCATTAAACATAGACACTTTAAAATGTTAGATAGATATCAGTAAACTTTTATAAATAATATACAACAAAACATATCTAGCCTAAATGGACTAAAGTTGATTATACAATGCTTATATAATGCTAACCTATTATGATGCTGTATTATGATGCTGATAATGTCACATTCCTTAATAATGACTATCTCTTGTTACAACAGTAAAGGTTCAGTACGTTTATATGGATTCAGGTTTTATTCCAATTCTGGCAGTTTAAAAGCAGTTTGCTCCACTTACCTGTACTACAGTCTCCACTGAACCAAGCTTTTAATTCTCTTTTTCTTTTTTAATCCTTTCCTTTTTCCAGGGGGTAATGCAAAAATAAATCAATAAAAACAATAAAACAGTCCAGGAAATAAAACTTGTTAATGTTGAAAAAAAAATAGCAAGAAAAAAAGTAAAATAAAAAGGATAAATACAACTTGCAAAAGGAACACTGTATTGGGTTCCTCTCCGCTGTTAGTGAAAGCTCCAAGTGGTTTTGAAAGAGAGAGAGATCTGCCTCCTGTCTGTATTGCAGAGTATCAGCACACACAAAATAAGCTCCTCCAACCAGTCTCTCTCTCTCTCTCTCTCTCTCTCTCTCTCGCTTTTCAGGAACACAGTGGGAATCACTTTCAAGCAACAGTCAGTTGCTTGAAAGTGACCCCCCCCCCCCCTTACTTGATAATGAAATAACTTCTCTTATGCCTTGAATGGCAGCAAAATATACAGTATAATATAGTAGTCTCATAATTCATTGTTAAGAACTGGGAAAGACAACATGTTTTTTCTCACAGAAAGCCTAGAAACGTTCAGAAATTAAACATTTTTGGTGAGATTTTCCACACAGAGTAATCTCTATTTAGCATGAGCAGGTAACTGAAGAATTTAGGCCTTGGCTATTTAGGCAGTGTTTTAAATAGAATACTATAGATAAATTCTATTCAGCTGGATCACATATTGTAGCATTTATTATAAACAGAAGGGAGACTGTAACAGCTTACATTCATGTATACAGCTCTTAACATTTTATTGCTCCTGTAAAGTATCTGTTACCTCCCTGTGGTACCTATTTGTAGCAGAACTACTGTATGTATAATCGCCTCCTCTACCACTAACCAAATGTGAGAGGAAAGAAAAGAATATGTGATCTATAACACAATTCCTTGTGAATATTGAAGGTGCTATTTGATAGCAATTTAATTGATCATTGTGCACCACAAGAAAAAAAATCAAGCTGTTTAAGGGAAAATCATCACTGGTTAAAAATATGATTTCTTATGTGGTTATATTGACAGAAATATAACTATAACCTTTAGAAGTACAGTAGATGCAGATAATGCTTCAGCCTAACTCTCCTCTTAACAAGTAAATTTTAGATGTCCCTGTTACTATAACCTCCCACTGTATCTAAATACAGAGGGAGTGTGTCATTAAAAAAATCTCTTTTCCAATAAACACATCATAATGAGAATTTACAAGTTTGAACTTACTGTTAACACCTTATTTTAGCACCTGCAAGCAAAGACTGAAAAAGGAAAAGCAAATCCCACACAAGTGTCATAATATCTGACAACAATCTTAACTACTTAGTAGGAAAGGAATCTTTCCTGTTTCACTTCAGCCATTCTATAGGCAATTCTCCCAGCTGTGAATTAGATGTTTAGATTTACATTCAGCACAGCTGGCCCTCAGTAACCCACTGATCTCATGTCAAGGTCCCTCAGTTTAACCTATATTAAAAATGCAACATTCTGGATGTTAGTACATTTTCTCTACATAATATGTGGAATCAATGACATTCAAGAGAAGATATGTGTGACTTATGTCATCTTCCAACCCCAATACTATTTGACCTTGAGGAGTAGTATATCGTAAGTAGCTTCAATTAAATTATCTAGATAAACAATGGCTATTTCCCACCACAGTTTAAAAAGCTTTAAAACATATTTCATACCATTGACATAATTTTAAACTTTCAGTAGTATCAGAGGAATATGGTTATATTATTAATGGTTGGGTTTAATGGTGATTATAGTTCTAATACCCCCCGTTCAACCCCCAGCAGTCCTGTTTTTTTCATCAGTAAAGCCCAATTTCCCCATTTTGAGGGTATAGGTGAGGTGGCCCAGGGAGGAACAATAGGTGTCAATAGGCCTCATCC
Source organism: Hymenochirus boettgeri (assembly GCA_019447015.1). Lineage (NCBI taxonomy): Eukaryota > Metazoa > Chordata > Amphibia > Anura > Pipidae > Hymenochirus > Hymenochirus boettgeri. The sequence continues at coordinate 161,798,506 of CM033470.1, forward strand.
ATATTCTGCCCTTTGCCTTCTTTCAGATGGGAGGTATGTCTACACGTCTAAATGGCAATATTATGGGAAATAAGTGTTATGTATGTATGTATTTTATTTCTCATATAGCGCTACATATTCCGCAGCGCTTTACAATTGTTTACTCAATTCACATCAGGCCCTGCCCCGAAGAGCTTACAATCTAATCACTTTATGTACACATACAACCTATCAGTATATCTTTATGATTGAGGGGGAAACCAGAGTGCCCGGAGGAAACTCATGCAAGCATGGGGAGAACATACAAACTCCTTGCAGATTTGTCCAAGGGTGGAATCGAACTCAGGACCTCAGCGCTGTAAGGAATCAGTGCTAAACACTGAGCCACCGTGCTGCCCATTAACATATCTTTAAGTAGTGTGAATACTGTGTACTGAGTAATACATATTAAATGGGTTATTAAATAGTGAATGGTAGTTCATTCATTTTAACAAAACACAGTGTTGGATTGTAAGTTATAATATATTGACATAAATGCTGATGTTTTGGAACTGTAGTGTTTCTGACAGTAAAATGAGCTATATTCTTTATAGTTTTACATAATCACGTTCATATCCTACAGAATCACAATTTTCCCAGGCCATGAAAATAATTTACTTTTAACCACATAATATCCAGAGTTTTGTAATGTGCTTTAGGGCATGGAAAGGTTTGCATAAAGTGATTTTAAAAAGTGCAAAGCTTTCAAATGTGCCCCTAAAAATGAATTTCAGTAGATCTTTGCACAGTAGATCTTTGGAAATCACCACAAGTTATCTGTGGGAGAAACTGATACATAATAAATTGATTACAATTTTTTTTTGAAATATTTGAATTTTTAAGTTCTTTTGTCTTGACCATACCAATCTGTTTATATAACATTTAATCTTACCTTTAAAAAGCAATGGGTAGCTTGAAACATGTTAAGAGGAGAAACAGACACATCTTTCAAAATCCAGTGGGTAACCTGCAGCTGGGTACAATTTCCTATGTAATCCATGTCAATTTGTTTTGCCCCGGAGATAGAGAACAGTTCTCAGCACTGGGATGTAAAACAACAACCACAAGGTGTTTATTGGATACAGAGGCAAAAGGTCTTTTCTGCAATTAACTTCAGAAAATGTTCCAAATAATTTGAACGCTTTAGACTTTCTATTTTATGGATGACTTCCTAAACTGCTGTACTTGGAATCTTACAATTGGTGCACGCTATTTTTAAAGGAGAAGTGCATACTAAAAGCTTTTTTACCCTGAATAAAAGGTCAGGAACTTATGATTAAAATGATGTATAAATTCTTTTTATGTCATTTCACCTTTTGGAAATCTTTAAAATATTTAACCACTAAAGGTTAAAAATTTTAATTTATTACAATTTTACACCATTCCTTTATTTAGTGCAGGGAGATACATGGGTTATTCCTCTCTCTTCTTCTTCTGAGGAAACCAGCTTAGACATTTCTACATACTACCAGGGAGATGTAACAAAAGTTATTATTGTTTAAAATGGTGCTAATTTTGCCCCAACCAATCAGATGTTAATTACCATTTGAAAGCTAACTGGTTGGGGCAAAATTAGCACCATTTTCTATTGTACAGATTATTCAGCAGAGCATTAGATAGGCTTCTGAGGAACCCAGCTTAGACATTTGTACATACTGTCAGGGAGATGTAATACAAGTTCTTATTGTTAAAAATGATGCAAATTTTGCTTGGTTGGGGCAAAATTAGCACCATTTTTAACAATAAGAACTATTATTACATATCCCTGTATATATTGTGCAGATCTTTCCGCAGAGCAGTAGAAATGCTTTTGAGGAACCCAGCTTAGACATTTGTACATACATTGTGTAACTAATTGCATGCCTTGTGTTAATCTCCATTATGATGTTTTAAATTGTTTAAAATACATCACTATCAACTTTATACAGAAGGCTGTAGTTGATCAATAACCGAACAAGCACATTTTGCCCCCCACTAATTTACTCTCTAATGAAGTCTGGGTTTCCTTAGTACCTTAACCTGTATAGGCCTGCTAAACATAACATCTCTAGTCCCATTCTGTTGACTGACTACAATCGGTTTTATTTCATGATCTGACATTGTGGTGTTAGAATTATGGACTATAGAACAACTCCAGAGGATGCTAAAAAAACAATGAGACAAAAGTCTTTCCTATGCTATACTTGTAGGCTGGGCGCACACCATGCAATTTTTCTACCTGACCGACCAATATTTTTGTGTATTGGTCGACCGGTCCAAATGTTTCATTGTGTTTTTGCGTGCAACCGCGACCTATCTTGGTATTGCTGATTGGGTATGGCGATAAATCGCGGCTAATCGTGAGGTTTAACAAACAGGAGACCGTGGCAGTAAATCACGGGTCATCGTTTGGTCCCCTACGGACTGCACGATCAGTCAATGCAAACTGTCTTCCTGTGATTTGTCCTGACCAACTGCTTGCTAGTGGCGAATGGTCGGCAAGGTAAAAAATTTGTGTTATGTGTACCTTACCATTCCCAAATTTGGTTTAATTAAAATCTCCTTTGTATAGGGTTTCCAGATGTCAGAAAAATCCCGGATTTGTCCTCACTATTAATGCCAAATCTGGCCAGAATTTCCCATAAACCCCTGTTAGGGTTGAGCCACACTAGCGCGTTTTTCGCACGTTTGTGGCGTGAACATGAAAATTCCCTTGATTTCCATTGCGCATGCCATTGCACTTCCGTTCGCGTTTTGCGTTCAACCATTTTTTGCGCAATCGCATGTGTTTTCTCTTAGTAAATTTTTGTGCGATTTTGTGCGTTTTAGTGTGGCCTTGGCCTTAGGGCTAGGCCACACTATCGCGTTTTATTTGCGTTTGCGCATGTGATTGCACTTGCATTTTTCCAGATCATTGGTGTGCGTTTTCAGGTGTGTTGCGATTGTGCATGCGATTTGCTTTCCGCATTTTTAATCGCAATCGCAGCAGAGACCAGATTTCAGGGCTGATAGTAACTGCACACAGCCAGGCAGCCAGGCAGAGTTGGGTGAGTTACAGAAAAAGTGTTTGACACCATTGCCCTCATTTACCGAGAGCTGCAGTGCTCTTTTGTGGAGTTAAAGTCACGCTAACTGATTTAATATTGTTTAGCGTGACTTTAACTCCTTCCTTGCACGGCTGCGTGGGTATTGGAAAAGACACCAGCACAGCCAGCACAAGGAATTCAATATGTTATTTGAGCTAGGTTTTGCGCGAATATTTTACAGCAGCTGGCGTTAAAGTTGTGTGGTGGGATTGGGATTTACGCAAATGGTGCATTGTGGCTTTGTATAAGAGATAAGTGTTAGATGCTTAACCCAGAGGTGGAGACTTAAATAGGGATGTGTGTGTGTGTGTGTGAAGGACAGTATTGTTGTCCTTTAATCACACTCCTGACATGATCTATATAACATATTCCTTAAGGTTGGGTCTTTACCCTGATAATGATGAATTCATTGTTAGTACCCAAATTCCAAAAACGGAAAAAAAAAATGGACTGCGAGTTTTTGGTCCATTTTTGTCCATCCTAGTGTGAACAAGGCCTAATACTATGTTTACAGCGTACCAGGTGATTACCTCAAAATGGGCGTTACCTCAAAAGGTGGGTGTGGTCGAAAAATTGGCGCACTTACGTGCGCACTCGCATATGTCCTCTATTTTGATTTTGAAAGTCTGGAAACCCTACTTTTGCAGTACAGCTGATTTCACGTAAGTTCAGATGCTGCAATTACACATAGCTTTATTTGTTGTAATGTATATACTCAAATATGAACAGAGTAATTTTACTTTTAAAATTATCCTGAAAGTCTACCCTCCTGAAAGTTTATAATCAGGTCTGTGCTGAGCTGGATGCTCGAAGAAGTAGCTGGACAAAATCACATAGCCCTGGGAAACAAAAGCTGTACCCTTTAACACACAGAATCCTCTTGATTTTGGTGGGCAATTGTTGTCCTGCTCAATCAGCCCAGACTGCAAGGATAAAGAGGGGAAATGATAGAAGTAACAGGATTCAACAAACAGGCTGCACAGAAAGGTATGTAGGGCACATCTGTGTATGGGGCTGTGCATTGGACTTTCTATGGGGCTGTGTATGGGACTTTCCTTTCTATGGGGCTGTGTATTGGACTTTCTATGGGGCTGTGTTGGGTCTTTCTATGGTGCTTTGTATTTGTATGGACTTCGGTAGGACTGTGTATGGGACTTTCTATAGGGCTATGTATTGGACTTTCTATAGAGCTGTGTATTGGATTCTTGTGGGCTGTGTATGGGACTTTCATGGGCTGTGTATGGGACTTTCTATAGGACTGTGTATTGGACTTTCTATAGGGCTGTGTATTGGACTTTCTGTGGGGCTGTTCACGGGACTTTCTATGGGGCTGTGTATGGGACTTTCTATGGGGCTGTGTATGGGACTTTCTATGGGGCTGTGTAGGATTTCTATGGGGCTGTGTATTGGACTTTCTATGGGGCTGTGTATGGACTTTCTATAGGGCTGTGTATTGGACTTTCTGTGTGTGCATGGGACTTTCTATGGGGCTGTGTATTGGACTTTCTATGGGGCTGTGTATGGGACTTTCTATGGGGCTGTTTGGGACTTTCTATGGGGCTGTGTATGGGACTTTCTATGGGGATGTATATTGGACTTTCTATGGGACTGTATTGGACTTTCTATAGGGCTGTGTATTGGACTTTCTTTGGGGCTGTGCATGGGACTTTCTATTGGGCTGTGTATTGGACTTTCTTGGGGTGTGCATTGGACTTTCTATGGGCTGTGTATGGGATTTCTATGGAACTGTGTATTGGACTTTCTATAGGACTGCGTATTGGACTTTCTATGGGGCTGTATATGGACTTTCTATAGGAGTTTGTATGGGACTTTCTATAGACTGTGTTTGGACTTTCTTTGGGGCTGTGATTGGACTTCTATGGGCTGTGTATTGACTTTCTATTGGGCTGTGTATTGGACTTTCTATGGGGTGGTGTTGGGACTTTATGGGGCTGTGTATTGGACTTTCTATGGGGCTGTGCATTGGACTTTCTATGGGGCTGTGTATTGGACTTTCTATGGGGCTGTGTATGGGCTTTCTATGGGGCTGTTTATGGGACTTTCTATGGTCTGTGTATGGACTTTCTATGGGCTGTGTATTGGACTTTCTATGGGGCTGTGTATTGGACTTTCTATAGGGCTGTGTATTGGACTTTCTTTGGGGCTGTGCATGGACTTTCTATTGGGCTGTGTATTGTCCTTTCTATGGGGCTGTGTATTGACTTCTATGGAGCGTGTATTGGACTTTCTATGGGGCTGTTTATGGGACTTTCTATGGGGCTGTGTATGGGACTTTCTATGGGGCTGTGTATTGGACTTTCTATGAGGCTGTGTATTGGACTTTCTATAGGGCTGTGTATTGGACTTTCTTTGGGGCTTGCATGGACTTTCTATTGGGCTGTGTATGGACTTTCTATGGGGTTTGTAGGGGACTTTCTATGGGGCTGTGTATTGGACTTTCTATGGGGCTGTGCATTGGACTTCTATGGGGCTGGGTATGGGACTTTCTATGGAACTTGTAGGGACTTTCTATAGACTGCGTATTGGACTTTCTATGATGGGCTGTATATGGGACTTTCTATGGAGTTTGTATGGGACTTTCTATAGGACTGTATATGGACTTTCTATGGGGCTGTGTTGGGACTTTCTATGGGGCTGTGTAATGGGACTTTGTATGGGGGCTGTGTATTGGACTTTAGTTATGGTGCTGTTATTGGACTTTCTATGGGACTGTCTGTGGAACTTTCTATGGGGCTGTGTATTGGACTTTCTATGGACCTGCCTGGAACTATCTATGGGGCTCTCAATGGGAGAAAGTCAACCTTCGTTTTATTCTGAGTCAGCATTTTTCTGGTTTACCAATAAAATTAGTACCTTAGTTTATATTCAGGTCAGTTTATACTAGAGTATATGCAGTATTTGTTTTGTTATGCACTTGATTGTTTATTACTGCTGTTTATTTTTTGTTATAAAAAAGGGATTTAAAAAAATATTTACAAAAATAGCCTAGTTGTGTATGGATATAATTCTAAATTCTAATTTATTTGTGCAAGCACAATAAAGAATTCTTTCCAGTGTAGTCACAGATATTGTATTTATTAGAACTGTTTACTACAAATGTACTGGTGCATACTATCATACTAATGGGTAGCAGCCATTATTATTTGTATTTTTTTATTTTTTATGCTACAAAAATAGTATTATTACTATTGTTCTAATTGGCCCAAGAACGAAATATCTGCTAATGGCACTCTTAGCTCGAAATAATACAACCCCATACACAAGTAAAAATACCACTCACACAATAAAAGAGAGTCCAGTTATCATTTCACTAAATTTAATTATAGCGTCTCCAAAGTTACAATAACAATACCTAAATATGTATCAAACACCTCATACATATGTGTTTAAAAACGTATATATGACCGGAGGGCCCTAAGTTATAAATCAATAATTTCTTTGTATGGTCTCATTTGGTTATGCTTGTATAGTTCAATTAGACAATGTCAAAGTTCCAAGATCTTACTTATTAATTCCAACTGCTCATATAGTTGTGTATAGTACTATTGTGAAGATTGAACACACAATATCAAAAGTTCCACTTATGACCATTCTGAGTAAGTGTCCGTTCTTATTGAACAATTCCACCTGTGTTACCGCTAACGTATCAAGCAGGCAGTGTCTCATAGTCATGAAACCATGTCAACATTTTATAATCACCCTTTAATAGATTAGTAAAAAAAGCTAACATCATTGCTGAAGATTAATATCACCTCCTATACATAAGCCCCTATGTGAGGAATATTTTCAGAAATAAATATTAGACCAATATGTTAAATCTCTTTGGAGTCTATGATGAGGAGATACCCCCTCTGGATTAACCAATAATCTTATTATTCAGTTTAAGAAAGGTATGAGTAAAAGTCTACTATGTATGTGTCATAGAAAGTTTTGATTTTTACCATGCCCTTTACCATTGATAACTGTTTAAACTGATGATCTGGAGCTACTATGAGGGGTGTGCAATACAGTAAGGAAAGTGTAATTAAACTTGACTTCAACATGTGATTTCACTTACAATATGACTCAACATCTTGTTCTGACACATGCCCACTATGACTGCAAAGAAACAACAGGAAATTATCTTAACTGTGTTCTGGCTGCCCTCACCACCATTGCATTAGCTTAAAAATCACAGTGCTTTAAACATCAGTATACTTATGCATTCTACATTGCATTGTAATATATGACAAGAAAACATATACCACTAAAGAATCTTGCTATTCTTAGTGAAACTATTCATTCTAAATATGTTAGACCAGGTTTGGAAATAACAGACTTGCAGCATGTTTTCTATCACCCTTGCGAGTCTGGCTGTGGCGGCAGAATGGTATCTGACAATATTTTCTAATAGGACAAACACTCTACTACACTGTAAAGAGCAATGTCAGATGGCACCGTCTACTTGTTTAAAGGAAACTTTGAATAAAAAAAACATGTGAAACCGGTTAGGACTTCAACTAATCTTAGTTATTGCCAGCATCAATTTTTCAAAACAAAGTTTGCTTTAGCAATTACTAGTCGAGACCACCAGAGAACATCACAAACGTAAAAATAATTAAGTTTTGTATGAAAAATAGCACTTGGATTTTTTGACTTAGTGTATGTGAACTAAAACTAATATTTATTTTCTTCGGCAGCATATAATTATTCACTTACATCATGCCCTTATCTGTAAGTTAAGAACCTTAGCTCACAGACTCCACCTATTAGTATGTTTTATGAATGTGAAAAAAACTATGTAAACAACACAACAAGCACAATGAGAGAAAACTCCATGCTGATGCGTGGCTCAACCCTGAGCCATCATGTTACTTCACATAGAACTATTTATATTTTTCTTTTATAAAACATGCTTGTCTTAAATTGCCAGAGACCCCACATATGTATGTAATGAAGCCATGGAATCTATTGAAATATTGGATCATTAGCACCAAAACTTTGCCTTTTATTGTTCAATTGTAAATTAAGGGCTGTGTTTAAAATCAAGGGACATATCTACAGCTTTATACTTCTATAACTGTTACTTCACCTCATTGTGCCAAGCAAAACAAGTAGAATTATGACGTTTATTTACTTGAAGGACTTGTTCATTATCTAAACGTGAAATTCTCACAGTGCCATATGAAACAATGCATGGATTTCTGATTTGGCTGTTAGGTAGGCCTATGTCAATCACAAGTTAAGTTCATTTTTGTGGCTGTTAACTAGGGATACAGTAGATTGCAGCTACAGCCATGATTCTTGTTTGAAAGGTAGGAGAGAGGTCTATTAACTGATAACACTTGTATGGAGACTTCAGTTCTTTTTTAAAGATTTCTTCAAGCAAATATTTAATGGAATAAAACACTGTGAATGTATGTAGGATGTAAAACTACAAAGTTAAGTCCATACACACTGAGATAATACCACAAAAAGCTTATAAAATGTAGAGGCAGCACATGTACTGTCCGTGTACTTTTTGTATGTAGGATGTAAAAACTACAAAGTTAAGTCCGTACACACTGAGATATACCACAAAAGATTAAAAATGTAGAGGCAGCACATGTACTGTACCGTGTACTTTTTTTTATTAGAATAAATTTAGGGATGATTTTTTCTAATCTATACAGGGCTTGTAAGTGTTCACATGTGGTCCATTAGTAACTGAAGTACCCAGAGCTGCTTTTGCTTTCTGGTGCCATCCATCTAGCAATGTAAAAAATAGTAGCATAGAGAATACCAAATGTTTTCAAAGAGACACACACCACCGCAAAACCATTTTAAAGCCATGGTAACCTTTAGGATTTAGAATGGGATTATAGTGTTGTGACTCTCAGTGCATTGCCCTTATAGTGTGCTGTGTCCAGTACTTTTCTGTGGCCCTGGCCTAAACTGCAATATTTTTTGGCATTACAGGTATTCATTTGTATTTTGCAGTAGAAAAACTAATTGGACAAAATTCCATAGCAGAATCATTGTTTTTTGACTAAAGAATAAAATGATCAAACAGTTAATTATTTTTTGAGTTTACATGATACTAAGCAGTGGGCACATTTATATACAAGCAGAATCAACAAACTCCTATCAATCTAAAATTCCACACAAAAAAAAGATCCCACAAGGTATTTTGTTTCTCAAGTTACGTGAGAGATAAGGTAAAACAAGCTCTGCCCAAGCATGGATTTTGCAAATGTTGCCAAGACTAATTCAGCATTTTTTAGCCAGTCTAGAAGTGAGTTATTTACTCCTGTTCAGTAAGAAAAAACATCTGCCAGGTTTATCCATTGGATTGGAGTGATGAAAAAAATACATATTTTGCTTGAGACTAATTAGGAATATTTAAAGCTACATGTATTAGTAGTATATTTATAGGGCATAGAAATAGAAAGAATGTACTAAAGGTACAGCAAAAACAGCATTAAAAAGTAAAGTATATATTAAATGTGGGTTACAGAGGTTTCTGTGTTTTCATTTTCAGTTGGAAAAAAAGGTTATTTGCATTGATTAAGGAACTCTGTCCAAAGATGTTGCACTGGCAGATCCAAACTCAATTGAATACCATATTAGCATCAAATAACACTTTGTGTTGCTAGTGAACATAATGCCATCTTTTGTCTTTTAATGCATTGCATGAGCCAGAACATCTTCTGTAGAGTGGTCTCAGCTTTGTTTTTAGAATGTGACGCAAGGCAGCAGATGCCAAACATTTCTCCAAAATGTCTTGAATCTAAAGTGGCTTCATGCAAAAGGTGTTTTGCAATGTAATTAGACTTAAAGGATTAGCTCACTTAAAAGTGAACATTTTCTTGTTAATTAATTATAGAATGGAGGAAAAGACCTATATCTTACCTCCAGTTCTTCAATAACAGTTACAGAAGCCGGGAGTGAAGAACTTTAACTTACCCCTGAATGTACTCCCTCACTGATTCACTTGACTTTCCCATTCCAACTGTTTTCCAGATTCAATCAAACTATAGCGCTAATGTGCACTATAGTTTAGCCATGCATTGATCTGGAGCCATGATACATTTTATTCCTGTCAAGGAAAGCTAACATGATTAAGGGCAACTATAGTCCAAAAAAAACTTTGTCTATATACAATGTACTGATCACTTAGCATAACCTGCCTTACTTTCATCCTGCTGTGTGGCTTCATTTCTTGACACTGGCAGAAGTTTGTGCCATGCTGTGTAGCCCCCTCCCCTCTCAGTCATGCCATGTGTGTATTCAGCTAAAGTTACTTAACCTCTGCCTGCTATCGAAGTTTGCATACTGTATATACTCAAGTATAAACCAAGGTTTTCAGGCCTTAAAGCCAGAAATGCTCAAATTAACCCTTACCTTTTAAGTAAGCCGCTCACTCCGCATCCTCTGCACTTCCAGTGGCGTCACTACTAGGCCCCTCTCACTTCCTGGCTCCGTGTAGTGATGTTATCTAGAAGCGCAAGAAGCGCAGAGGATGTTTTTTCTTTATATTTTTTGGGAAAGGTCTACATTGGTGGCATGAGATGGTCACTGCAGATATTGGAAACTACAACTCCCAGCAACTAAGCATGCTGGGAGTTGTAGTTTCAAATATCTGGAGTGGCAAGGAATTGGGGGTTACTGAGTGGGATTTACATTTAAAAGGCATTTTACATTTAAAGGGCATACTGGATTTGGCTATTACTGTATCGGACTACTGTATGGGATTCTGCTGTCCATTTAAATGGCAACTAAAGCCTCAAAACAATACAGAATCAGAAGGCAGTAGTGGTCATAATTTCTACCCTCTGTCAATCATTTTTAATAGGTACCTCGGTTTATACTCGAGTCCGTTTATACTCAGTATTTACATTAATTATTATTATTTTTGTACCTAAGTTCTTATTTCTTCCCCTGCTTAACCGAGATCATAATCACTGAAGAGAGAGCAGTGTAGAAGCAGCTGTAGCTGAGAGACCTTCACAAACACAGTGAAACAGCTTTTTGTCCTGATACATTTCAGTTTAGCTGTTTTATTATATAATCTATTCTATATAGAAATGCACTAGGTACTATATAGTATGGTGCAGTCACATTGTACTTGGAAAATGTGTTGGTAGGGCAGTCTCACTTTTTGTATCTATGGATACAATGGATTGTATACTATTATGTGTGTGTTTGATGTGCGACTGTACATAGTATTATTGGGAAACAGTTGTGGCAGTTACAATGGTGGTTTGCTAAAAAGGGAACAACTTATGCTGGTCGGTCCAGGGACCCACAAAGTTGTGCTCTATCTCTGAACACAATTACTTAACTTTCCTGGCTGTGTCCCCAGTATATTCTGTGATGTGCCCTGGAGAAGTTGCAAGATGCAGGCAGAATGAGTAGCTTTATGATAGAGGTTTAAATAGAGTTAGACTAAATCACTAAATCATTCTTATATGATAGCTGTCTGTGGTTTACCTTATGGGTAAAACATAGAATGTTTCTGTTTTTTAGTATAACAAATAATAAGGAGAAACAATTTTTTATTTTTAAAAGAAAACTATTTAATGAGAATATACTGTACCATGACAGATCACTTGCATTTATATCTTACTATTGATTGACTTTAGGCAATCTGCTACATAAATTCACCATATGTTAATAGCTCCTCTAGCACTTTTAGCAAACGTAATTCCATAACTGCCTCCTTAAATAATTGATTGCTTTTGCTCAGTGCACAGAAAGTGAGCTCTTCAAGGGACTTGCTGTGCTGAGCGATCTATCCTCAAAGGGGGCTTCCAGAACACTTATGGTCCTAGTAATGTAATTTAGATGAAATCCATTTAGCGTGTTGTTTAAAGGGCATGTCCACCCTTTATGGAAACTTTTAATATATTTAGCCCTGTTCCCCCAGCCCCAACTGCTATATTATAGTCTCAGAAAGTCCCCCGATCATTACTTACCTTCCCTCTCTCCTTTGCCGCAATGCCCCAGCCCTCTGCTTGCACGGAACTGCAAGCAGGGGGCGGGACCGTCACCCGCATCTGTGATTGGCTGAGAGGCAGCCAATCATGGACACGGCTGCCGGCTGCTCAGAATGGCAAGAGAGAGGGAAGGTAAGTAATGATCGGGGATTTTCTGAGACTATAATTATAGCGGTTAGGGCTGGGGGAACATGGGCTGTAATATACTAAAAGGGATTTATGCTAGGGGAGGGAGACCAAAGCGTGTGGGAGAGGGAGGGAGAGGGAGGGGGAGAAGGCTGCGTGCGCATGCCAAACTTCTCCCGGAGGGAAGACAGGAGCAGAGTCCTATATGGACTCTGCTATCCGCCTGGTGGCCAGTTTTGGGACTTTGGGGGGACATTTCAGGAGAACCATTTGGAGTTGGGATGTAAGGATTTTACTACACTACAGAGTGGGGCCAGTAGTTGGGGGGATTATAGTTTTGGGGGGTGGACATGCCTTTTAAAGAAAAAACTGGATCTAGTCTACTGTACATCAACAATTGTGAGATCAAACCTTCAATAAACATGCCACCAGCTATTTAGTAAGCCAGATCTGGATCAGTTTTGGCTGCAGACACACTACAACAATACACGATAACGTGTATGATATGCACAAACGCAATGTTGCGTGTTTTATAAGCATTACCGTGCATTTGTATACAAATGTGTAATTGTATACAATTCGCAAAAAGTGGTGATCGCATGCGCTCTGAAACGGATCGCAGCACACACAATGTGGCCACCCACATTGTGTTAACCTGTCATGCATTTCTCATGCGCTAACTGATCGCAAAACCCGATTGTAAGCGAGTGAGAAATGTGCTAGGGTGGCCTACCCTAACTCACATTAAAAGCAACTAGAATAAACAGACCTACAACAGCTAAAGAGGACCTTAAAGTGCCCTGCTATCGGCATGAATGCATCAGTAAGCCAGCATGCCTTCTGTAGCTGTTGTATGCCTGTTCATACTACAGTAGTTGCTTTTAAGTGAGATAATAAAATCAAGTTTTAACTGATTTGGATCTGACTTACTGAATAGTCCATCGTGCCGCATTGGTTTACATTCTACAGTATGTTCAAACTGTTTGCACACTTTGAGGAGATTGGCTATTCTTTATGCTGATTGCCACTGGAAGCCTGGATAGATGGGAAAGGTGTCTTGTGCTGATAGACGCTTCTGATGTTATTTATTTTAGTGGTGATGTCTTTGAAGTCTGTATTTAGCCTGATTTTCATTGGCACCTGTGTCATCTTCCAATTTCTTCCTGCTAACAGCCATCATCGCAAGCAATAACTGACAGCTGTTTCCCTAAGAACTGGGTGAAAACACACAGGTGAAAATAGGTGGGTGTGTGTGAAATTATGTACCAGTGAAGACCAGGATAAATAGCAGACATTGGGGACATTAAAACTAAATTTAAGTATAGCGCTCTTGCAGGTTGGGGGCCTGTTAAAGGTAAGTAAGTTGGGGGGGGTACTTTCCCTTTAATTTTGCAGCAGGCTTTTTTTGTACCTGTAGATCATACATCAACCAAACTGCCTCATTGCTGAGATCATTCTCCTTGAGTGAAATGCCCAGGCTTCAATATACACCACTTTTTTTCTAATTGTTCTGTGTAAATGTTAACCAGCTTCCTCCAAGTGTTTCTGAGTTGAGCCTGGCTCAGAATTACTGACATCACGACTAATGAACAAACAATCTTACGTATTTAGCAATAATTAGACACATTTCCTCTCTGCCTTTTAATCCCACTTTTAAATCGTTGCTGTTTACTTTTTTAAATATTAGAATGTTGTTAATGGATTTTGTACAAATATGATAAGTTTCAAGCAGCAGATTTTCAAAGTAAAAAAAAAAGTCTATGCCCGACATTTCATTACAATGTGCTACCCTATGTCAATGCCTTATAGCTATGGAAAAAATGACAGTTTTTTTTTGAATGTATTGTCATTTTGACAGAAGTGAATGCAGATGAGATCCTGTTGCGGACAACACAAATACTGTAAAGAAGTATATACTGCCTTAATTATCCATTAATTGCAACATGGGGATTAATGGCAGTCTGTTTTCTTTTAAATAGATTATTACACAGGCCGTTCCAGATATCTAGAATTTTAACTCTTTTAATATTTGTCATTAACTGAAGAATCATTTACTGTTACTGAGAGTGCAGGTCATTTTCTGTGCATTTGCTATCTGCACAAAATGTTTCTATTGAAAAAATTCCCAGGTGCCTTTATTTAGCTTGCAGTTACCACTTTGCCAACACAGATGCATAACACAGGGAGAAGAATAGTTTAAAAAGTTTTAAACTTTTGTCTGGGATTTTTTTTTATTTTGTGTTACTTTCCTGTTAAGTATACCCCTGAATTTTCTAGTAAAACTCATGAATTGTGCTGCTACAGTAGTTGGGGGAATCCATTACTTTTATCCCCAAAGCCAGAGGGTATAGATATCCTGTCTCTACTTACCCACTAAGTTCTTGAATGGAGATGGTCACCAACCAGAGGGCTTTTGTTAACCCATTATGGGCCATATTTTAAAGCAGAGGTAAAATACATCTCCTTATCACTATTTAAGCATTGTATTCTTATTTAAACTAAAGTGGAAAAAAACATCTTGGGCTAGAACCAAAAGCCCATAGTGCATAGTAAATATATCACCTCAGAGTGACATCAGCCAATGACAATTTAGATCTTTTGTGAGAAACATAATGAAATAAAAAAGGTCTGTGGAATTGAACCTATGACCTTTTGGACTGTTTGTTTGTTAATATCCACTCTGCCTGTGAGCCACCACTGCAGCATTTAGAGGCTTTATATTTTGCTAGGAACAGATAATAAATAAAAAGTCAGTAAAAAGAGCAGACTTTTTTGTATTGCACTAGGAAAGCTGTATGTAATTCACACTGACTGGTAAATAAACTGCAGTTTAACAAGCATCTTTCAAGCAGGGGCTTAACTACTAGGGGAGCAGATGAATTAGAGTGGGGTCCCATCATAGTCTTGCTGGGTGATTCCTAGTTAGGACCTGTTTCAAAGCATTATCAGGAACTTCCATATTGGAGACATCTGAAAATACTTTGTGTATAGAGGCAGTAATACTGTGTCAGGAGACGTGGCTCTTTGAAGCCTACATGGCTGTGAGTTGTGCTGGCAACAACATGGAAGCCTTCTTCATTACAGAATCTATATCTTACATGTGCTAAATGCTATGTACTAGAGAAGAATCTTACATTGTATAGGTTTTCTTGTGTGAAATACTTTCACAAGGTTTTAAGTTCTCCTTTAAATATTGCTTAGATTGTTTTTAAATTCTAATGTAGTGGTTTAAAATTGCATGGTCCCCCTCAAGACCACACATAAAAAAGCTGGCGGCCTAGCTACTGCAAGAACTTGTAACAGCAGAAAATGTCCAGTTGGAGTCTCCAGCCAATCCTGTGACAGTCCAGATTAGGCAAGGGAGCATGTGATAGTAGTCAGTAGGTGTTCCAGAGTGCACATAAACACAGCTATTTTATGCAGTTTTTTGCATTTTCTCACAATTCCCTGAAGCAATTTTTTTATAATTTATTTTGTGTTCTTTGGGGGAGGGTTTTTTTTCAGATTAGGGTGTATACAATTTTGGATTTAGTTCTCCTTTAAGTATTTGTAATCTAAAAGATACATAAGGGTATGGTCAGACTCATGTGTGCTTTTTTTAAATAAAGAAATAAGACTGATGTTTATGTTACAGAACAACACATGGAATAAAACCATCTATGGTAAATATGTATTATTCTTCTATGGATCTTGCCCAGACAAACAGTGGAACAAGCTGCGTCTATCACACCTGCCAGTTTTTATGGCACTTAACAGTGTGACAGTTGTTTTCCTGCAGCAGAAAACTAAATTTGCACATCACTGGAAAAACATAATAGCAAAAAAAGCTGCCACACAGACATCCTAATCTCGCCGTGATTTTGTGCTTTTTCTAATGGAATTAGTTTATCAATAAGGCTATGCAACCTTAGCAAAAAGGCTAATCTTTACGGAAGAAAAATGTGACAATAATTTAAATGCCACTACCAAGGGCTGTAATAAAGTTTTGCTTAGGAAAGCTTCATGGATATTTTTAACAGATGAGTGTATATAGAAATTGTAATATTTTTTTTAAAAGTTTTTTTTAATAGCTGGAATGAAAATACAGTGTTTTTTTATTTTTTCAGTATTAGAAATACTATTAATTTGTTATTCTTCCTTAAGAAAAAGAGAAAATATTAGCCTCCCATCTAGAATTCTAGAGGTTGGAGTAATATTCCTACCACCATTGTGCTTCAAAGTTTTAGAAGCTTTTGCTGGACTTGCAGCTTTTAGTCTCCCCATCTGCCTGTTATTCTCTAAGGCAGGAAAGTTACTGTTACGTAGGGCAAGCCCCCTAATAAGCAGCGCACACGAATTGCGCGACGAGGCACAATCGAATGGGGAGTAACTCCAGGGGAGCAGGGGAGCAACCTATGACTGGTATAAGCCTTTGCCCAAAAACCACTGTGGATGAAGCACGTTGGGGCCCCATCATAGTTTTGCTGGGGGGCCCAGTCATTCCTATTTCCTGCAACACCTGAGAATTATATATTATGGGGACTTTTTTTTTAGGTTTATAGGTCTTTAACAATGAGTTAAGCTTGTAAAATGCACAGTATTTTGGAACCTGATTTCGGTATATCCAGTCATATTGCAGACATGTTTACTAACAGGCAAGGATTAAATTACAAATGTATTCATGTTCCTGATTTTCCTTATCATCTTTTCCAGAACACATCCCTCATTCTTCCCCATCAGAAAATGTTCTTGTTCTTCTTTCCGGCTGGACTGTTTCTTCATGGCTTGTTGATATGGCATCAGAGAAAGAAAAATTAAGTTGTTACGGCTGCAAAAAAGAAATCTGTTGGGCTTTGCTGTCTTTGAAAATAGCGAGGGTTCATTTTGTTTGACAAGTAGGGATTAATTCCTACTTCCCCTAATGTTTATTTAGATATAGTTTCCACAGCCTTTTTATTTAATTATTCGAAGTCACAGTAAGAAGGGATTAGGGTCAGAGAGACGTGTCATAAGGAGATAGAAAATCACTGCAACTGCATTTTTATTTTCAGATGGATTTTACAATTTTGGACACTAGAAGAACCAGAATAATTTCATTTGCATAAATAAAATGTGAATAGAACAGTACATTTAAACTCACCAGACCCTGGTCCTCCCATCCGTGCCATCTGTAGCACCCATGATGAGGACTTAAACTGCATGGTCCTCAAACGGGATTCACTTTCTAAATCTAGATTTACTAACCTAAAGTTTATTTTGGCACTCTGGTCCCACTTTGGCGATCCGGCCAATGAGAGACACAATCTCCTCATGGCCCAGTCGCCTACGGACTTCACGATTGGATCACAGAAGAAACTTTAGGTGAATATTCTAGAGTTAGGAAATGAACCCAGTGGTTAGAACCGTGCAGTTTAGGTCCTTACCCTGGGTACTTTCCCACGGTGGACAAGGTTTTGGTGTGAAGTTGTACTTTAATCTCTTATCTAATATTAGAAATCAAACATTTTGCGTTTGAAAACCAAAAACTTAAGATTTTCTAAAGTCATAACACAAATCAGAAAAATCAATCTTTGATAATTGGTTCAATCGGTTTTGCATAACAGATGCAAAAATGAAACTCCCCCATTTCGTTCATCTCTATGTATCCCACTAAAACCTACAATAAAAACCTACAATTCATAAACCAGTCTTCATTTAAGCAGGACAGGCGAGATAACCATGGAATAGCTTTTGGAAAGAGTTTTGGAATGTGACTCTGATTGGTTGTAAAAGGTCATGATTTACATAGGAATGTATGTATTTATAGTTTACTTTGAGTGCTGTAGAAATATCAAAATACACAACAATCATACAAGAGGCAAAAATATAAATACATAATAGTTCAGTACACAATAATTATATAAATATATAAGTGCTGAGCCTTGCCACAAAGGAAAGGAGGTGGATCAGAAAGAAGACTTGCACTTTTTAATCCCTTTTCTTCAAGACTAGGGGCAATTTTATAAAGGCCACCGTTATTGATGCCTTATCACCAAATTTGGACTTATCACAATTTAAGTAGTGATAACCAGTGGCGAAAAGTCTTACTGTCACCTTTCGCCATTTCGCTTTTCGCCATACATCGACATGGTAACCGCTAGATCAGATTTAAAAATGGAGAAAAGTGTTTATTGCGTGACAATTCAAAATTGCCAAGTGTGAGGTGCCGAAACACAAAGTGGCTATTTATCTAGCCTGCCAATGGGTCCATGGAAGGTGTCATTACATTGCGGAGTGTTTTTCAATTTGAATAAGTACCAAAGTTTTTCCCAGCATTTACTGTAATACAATTCTGCTATTTACTAAGATTGCTTATTTAAGTTTTTATTTACCAATAAAATCAAATGGGAGTCTAAGGGACATATTTATATAGGGGCATTATTCTTGAAAAAATATTTCTGCCAGCTTCACCACAATTTTTTAAACATTCAACCTTTCCTTTTCGTTATTAAAAGGCGAATTTCCATCAAAGGTGAAAATGCGTGGCAAAAGTACATTAGTAATGTGCCGAAAAGTTAATTTTAGCACATATGATGGGAACATACCATAGTGCTGTGTAGAAATAGTCATGTTAATGGAACATTCCAGTAAGTAAAAGAACCAATTTCTGAGGCTCCCCATAGATACATTTATGTCCACCTCAGACAAAAATCCATATTTTGGCACTTATAATACCGCTTTGATTTTCATTTAATGCTATGAAAAATGCCTTAACGATGTTTGGGCGAAAATTCTTGTAAAACTGCAAAAAATGCAACAAAGGGAGAATAGGTGGCAAAAGGCAAATTTCACCTATTATAAAAGCATTAAATAAACACATGTCGAAAATAGCTCTGAATTTCACCTTCCTGCTTTATAAATATGCCACTAAATTCAACAACATAAAAGTAACGGATGCACTCTTGAGTACCAATGTAGCACTGCCCTAACTAGTATAACCAAGCTATATACCCCCTGATGACTTCCAGTATTTGACGGTTCCGTGCACGGATTAGGGAACACGTGACTGATAAGTATTTTGACATTGGATAGTAATGTGGCATTTTGATCTTGTGGGGTTCATTTTTCTGGTTGTTCAATCTGTGGGGGGAAAGTTTGGGCGTTTTAGTTACCCCAGTTGGGCTCTATTTATACCTTTTGTAACATCTTTGTAGCATTGTAACCCTACTTTTCTTCTATTGTTGTTAGTAATACTAAACTCAACATATATACGACTCCCCTTCAATGTTCAAATTTTTGCTGCTGGTCAGGTAATGGCCGACGCTAGAGAGCAATTTCTCTTCACTCACCGCAATACCAGACTTACGCAATGAATAAGGCAAAGTTTCAGTGCAGATCGCAGAGACTACCACCACACATCGCCCCAGCGATACTTGTTGCGGCAAAAACAAGAAGTTTATTAAATAAGGTGAAAAATAACAATCTGTGCCATTGCGATGTCCAGCAATAGTGAATGGCGAAAATATCGACCGTTTATAAATATGCTCTAAGCACAAAAATCAATAATTGAAACTCAAATTTTGGAATCTCAACAACAACCTTTTAGATATTTTCAGCAGTTCAGGCATGGACTAACTATATTTGACAACAGAACAGGAAGTTTTGGCCTGAAGCCAAGTTTGGGTTGAGACTAGCTTTAGCCCATACTGAATTTAATTTATAAAAATTAAAGTCCCGTGGCTAGACGTTCAGGGGTCCTGTGGCACAACCCAGTCCTTGGAAGGTCCATTGTGGCCTTTGGGCTTAAGGGGTCCTGCAGCTCAACCGGACCCCCCTCCCCAGCACTTAGGAGTGCCCTTGTGGCCCTTGGAAGGGCCCTTGTGGCACTGACAAGTGCCCTTTGGGGCTTAAAGGGCATGTCCCACCCCCAAATCTAAAATTTTCCCAAGTACTGGCCCCTAGTGTTAGTTTTAAAAAAACCTTACATTCCTGCTCCCTATGGTTCTACTGTAGTCCTTGTCCAAAGTCCAGGAAACTGAAGAGCAGTGGCTGCTTACTGTCCATCTTTTCTGCTTCTCTGATGCCTCTGGGAGGGATGCTGACATGCGCAGGGAGCCCTTTCCCCCTCCCTCCCTCCCTCCGGATCCCATCTGTAAAACCCTTTCTCTTAGCGTTAAATGCTTTGCCATAATGTCCTTTAGGGTTGCCACCCCCTAACCGCTATATAACACACAAAAACCTTTCAATATCTACTTCAGACCATTCATTCCCGCAACTTCTTCTAGCTGGCACCACGTCAGTGATCGGCTGACCGGCAGCCAATCACAGATGCCCCTCTCTGCTGTTTCCTGTTAGCAGAAGGAAGAGGAGACTCGCGGGAGTGAAGGGGCTGTAAGTAGTTATCTAAAAGTTTTTTTTTTAGTTTTATTATAGTGGTTGGGGGTGGGCACCCTTAAGAACTTATGTCCCAAAGTTAGTTTTTTAAGTGGACATGCCCTTTAAGGGGTCCCGCACTCGAACTGGGACCCCTCCGGACTTAGAAGTGCCCTTACGGTCCTGCACTCAAAACCAGGACCCCCATTAGCTCTTAGAAGAGTCCTTAGGGCGTGTCTTCTTCTTCTTCTCTCAGCCGGTGACACCGACGCTGCTGACACCAATGTCACCGGTTGTTGCCGGCGTCTTGATCAAAAGTCTTCTTTTACCCGCCAGCGACACCAACTCCGCTGATGTCGCCAACACGGGCATGTCACTACTGCGGCCACCATGACACTGCCGGCGCTGGCGAAATCAACGTCGCTGCGTGCTGGTTTCTTCTTTTTCTTTCTTCTGCCATCACTTTGTGAGTTCTGTGCTCCGTGGGGTTTGCACCTCTTTATGGTTTGCTGAAGGGGCAAATCCAATTTGTGATTGGTTAGTATTCAATACTTGCAGTAATATGATCACACATTAACCAATTATTTTTGAAAAATAAAATTCAAATATATTGGTTAATATGTACTTATAAGTGCCTAGGACAGGGTTACAGTTCGAGCTGTGGGAGCTTTAAGCCCCAAAGGGCCCTTGCAAGGCGCACAATGGTCCTTCTAAGGACCCAGAAGGGGTCCTTGGTGAGCCTCAGGCCCCTCGAATGCCCGGCCATGGGACTTTAGGCCATTTTGAAAAACCCTCTGGTTGGAGAATATTGGCGTTTTTCAATCCAGGGGCACATCCCCAACAAAGGAAATCTGAAAGATAAGAAACAGTGGTCTAGATAATTGGATTAAGCTCTCTTAAGATCCGAGCATGTTTCCATCCGGTCCTGTGGCTTAATTGATATCAACTTTTCTAATTTTTTTTGTACTGACATCCTCTGTCAGCCAGAGTGAATATTCCTCATTTATACTCCCTCAGTATTCTCTAGTGGAATACTGAAGGGGAATAATGGTTAAGCACATTAGTCCTCTCGGCATCCTCTATAACCCATTAACCCCATTGCTTCTGAAGGTTCTCATCATCCAGTCATGGTATATCTGTTGTATTCAATTAGATCAACTGGACTTAAAGATTAGTTCTTGAAGACATTTCGCTAGTCTCCGACTGGCTTTCTCATTCAGAATGACTTGTACAAGAACTTGTGGCAATTATGTACCCTGGAAAAATACAATAGCAATATCACAGCCAGGTGTAAGGGCGTGTATTGGAGTGGCTGAAGAATGTTTATATGAACGCCCAAAGTAAGGTGTCAAACACATTGTACATGGCCACCAGTTGGTGTCGAACCCCCCACCTCTATTATGCGGAAGACCAAAACATCAAATTTACAAGGGAAAAGGTACAAAACAACAAACTGGCTTTCTTGGACTGCCTTGGTAGAAGTTAAGGAAAATGGTAAACTGGAGTAGAGGTACAGAAAACTAACACACACAGTCAGTATTCGATGTTTGACTCCCACCCCTTTAGATCACAGCTGGGGTCATCAGAACCCTGCAACACAGAGCACAGAACATCCCCACTAGCACAGAGGCGAAGGCTAAAGAAATGAAACATCTCAGAGGAGCCCTTAAAACTTGTGGTATCCAGACTGGGCCTTTGTCAAAAAAGTAGAAGAATAAAAGAAACGTATACCAACAGTGAGGGGAAAAGCAAGGACAGTCAAGAACATGGTCATCCCATATGTAGCAGGGTCTCCAGAAATTAAGAAGAATTTCAAAAAGCACCGTATCCCTGTCGTTCTTTAACTGAAAACAACCACACTAGCAGCAATTGGTACCATCCAAAAGACCAATACCAAAACACAAGAAAAACATCATATACTAAGTGCAGTGCAGGAATAATGCATGATTGTGTATGTGGGGGAGACCAAACAGCAACTGCATCAACGTATGGCCCAGCACAGAAGAGCCAGTTCCTCGGGTCAGGACTCAGCCGTGGTACCTGCATCTTCAAGTAAAGGACATACCTTGAAGATTGTAATGTAACATATTGGCAAGAACATACTGGTTAAGGAGTGTTAAGGAGCATTTTGTGAAAAGAAGAAACCCAAGCCTAAATAGAGGAGGGGGGGTTCGAACACCACTGTCTGCCAGTACACCTCTGTGATAAGCTAATTGGGATTTTCCAGGTACATAGTTCCACGATTCTTGTACAAGTCATTCTGAATTGAAACCAGGGATGACTAGCGAAATCTAAGAAGCTAAACTTCAAGTCCAGTTTGATCTAGTTGAATACAAGAGACATTAGCCCATAGTAATGGACCCACATTCTGGTCCCCATCATTTTACTCTTGGAATATTTCAAAAAACATTTTGGGTTGAAAGTGCTTTGTTTTGTACCGTATTTTCCAGTTTCATTTAAGCTAGTTAATTGCTTTTTTTTGCACTCCTTATTACAGCTTTTAATACCCTGTAAGCCTGTCATTCCCCCCTTTCTTTTTCCATTTTCCCTCAGCAAATTTTCTCCATTTTTACTGGGTATTAATCAGGCAGGAGAGGAGACCTATTTTTTTACTTGATCCTAACGGTATATATTTAGAATGTCATCGTTTAATATCCTTTAAATTGCGGTCCAATTCTGCTCCTATATTTACTAGGAAGGAATCCCTCCCAGTCCTTGATCAGGACAATTTTCTTTAAACATAAAATTGCTTTCCTAAAGTTAAGTTTTTGTTACCCATTGTATTGTTTTGCACTATTTAAACCAATTTTTTATTTGTTAATTTTTTTTATTTTTTATTGTATTTTTTAAATATTATTTTCAATTTTATTTTTTTTTGAATTTTTTTTTGTTTATTTTTTTTTACTTGTTGTTTTTACACCAACGATTAAAGATAATCACTATTCCCTAAGCTTCCCTTACCTTCATCTCCAAAATGAGCTCAGATTATCAGATATCACCAGATCCAACAACACATTCTTTCTAGTAGGAACTTCTACCATCTGTGAAAGAAAATGCTCATATAGGAAATTAAGAACTTGATACTTTCGAGGGGCGGCAGTCCCTTACTCACAATTTTTGTCAGGGTAATTGAAATCCCCGATAACCAGTATGCCCCATCCAGCAGCCTTTGCCAACTTCATATGGAATTAATTTCCACATCCCACTGGCATTTGGCAGCTTATAACATACACCAACAAATAATTTACCCACCTGTTGCTTCTATCACAGCTCCACCCATATTGTTTCCTGCCTTCATCATTATACCCCATTATCTCATTTTAAACTTGGCTTTATATTCTTGTGTAACATACATACATACTCCCTCCTTT
Organism: Hymenochirus boettgeri; assembly: GCA_019447015.1. Classification (NCBI taxonomy): domain Eukaryota; kingdom Metazoa; phylum Chordata; class Amphibia; order Anura; family Pipidae; genus Hymenochirus; species Hymenochirus boettgeri. The sequence continues at coordinate 161,822,395 of CM033470.1, forward strand.
CTTTTAACTCTTCCATGTCTAAATTAAGGAACCTGCAATATCATTTAGCCATTTTCGCTATCATACCTTTCCTAAAGCTATTTGTTCTAGTTCTCCAGTTTTTCCAGACAGTTTTTATTGCAGTTGTAACATCACTTTTAGATATCATTCAACTTGAGACGTACATCCTCCTTATCATCTATGCTTCCCCCCCCCCCATTTCCACACCTACAGTTATCTTATTAGCCCCTGATCTTTAAAGGACAACTCCACCCTCTAAGAACATCTTTAGAAGAATGGCCTCTTTAAAATATGTTGATATATCATAGTTTGTCCTATGAATTCATTACTGGATTCCTCTATGCTTCTGGATTTTGCCTCATGAAACGAACAATTTAAAACCTGTACTGAGCCTGTACTGAGCTGGGCATGCTCAGAAGAGGCAGATAGGGGATTACATCAGTTATTTGCTGTGATGTTCAACGTCAAACCCATAACGGACAGTTTATAACAGGTAGTACCAGGAAGCAAGAAACAGGGGAAACAGACATGTGCGCAGGATTTCAGGTTAGACTTATATTTTTCACATTTCAAAACTATTACTGTTTAGGGTTTTTGGGGGGGATTACCTTTATGTAAGTTTTCATTTTGGGGCTGGGTCCTGCCCTTTAATCCACTATCTACACATGTGAAGTCCAGTGTACCCCCCATACCTAGTTTAAAATCTACTCCAACCCTCTACTAGCCATCTTCTCCCCCAAAACAGCTGTGCTGTCATCATTAAGGTACAGCCATCTCTACTAAAGATCATGGTAGCCAACAGAGAAATTAGCACAGTTCTCTAAAAACCAAACCCTATCTCCTTGTACCACCCTCTTAGCCATGCATTTATACTCCTGAGTCCCCCCCTGCCTCCCTAGCATAGCACGTGGCTTGTGTTAGTATTTTCTGAAAACACTACACTTGAGGTTCTTACTTTTAATTTCACCCCTAACTCTGGAAATCATTTTAAGGACCTCACCTCTACTAGGTCATTGGCACCAATGTACCAAGACCGCCGGGTCACTTCAAGCCCACCCAACATCTGTCTATATATCTATGACATGTCGAACCCTGCACCAAGCAGGCAACACACTATTTGGCATGTAGGGTCTTGGTGGCAGATTACACACTATCTACCCTTCTAATAATGGACGGTCCCTACACCCACTGCCTTCTCCCTTCCTCCGCCCCTTCTCACCTCCCTTGTTTAGAGATTGGCCATCCCATGGAGCTCAAGGAATGGCCCAACAAACCCCCTCCATACATGCTACTTCTGAGCCATCGTCCTCCACATCTGCTTTCTCACCTAACATAGCAAATCAATTTAAGTAACTATAAGTGTTAAATCTATATAAACCAAACTATTGAAGGATGCTACACGATAAATAGTATTTTTTTTCTAATTAATATGGGGAGTATTTCCCATACCATATTATAATCCTGCATCCAGTCCAGCATGGTGGCAGGGTGGTGCTATGCCATTGTTATATCAATGGTTTTCCCAAATGGGTTACTTTGGCCACTACCAGTCCAATAGGGCCCAGTCCCCCCCCCCTCCGGGAGAGAGGGGACATAATTTATAATTTTTAAGCCCCTCTTTTCCATTAATTTAACCCACTGAGCATGCCAGAATGCAGGGCTGGGGAAGAGATAGGAAGCAGGACTTTAATGAACGATTTTTACTGAATTAAAGAGATTTGTTCTTTGTTTTAGGAATTTCTTAAGAAAGGAAAGTGATGCATGGTTTTAATTAGCAGTTTCTAGGTTAAATTAGGAAGGAAACATTTCTTTTTGCCGTTGTGCTTCTATAATGTAATTGTTAAAAAAAGCCATGTATTCCGATTAAGAACACAAATTGCATGGAGGGATGAAGGCACATCTCCACCTGAACTATACTGGCAATTCAAAGAAAACAAAATGACTTACAATTGAACAGAAGTATTTACCACCTGCATTCCTAAGGAACTACAACAACACAAGCGCAGCAACAAAAACAAAACATGTGTGAGAGACACGATGGAAATTAAGATCAAAATTCCTAACCACTAAAGAATTAAGTCATTCTTTGGGAAGGAATAACCTGGCAAGAAAACGCACAAGTATTTTTTTGCCCAATCTACTCACAATCATACGAGGTCAGAACAAATAACTGAACAACATTAATGAGACAAAAGAGACTAAGTACAAACTTTCCAAAACACAGACCCATATCACATACCAACGGTGGTTATGCATTAAATTCACACCAAGGATTAGTCATGTAAATAAGAAGACATTGAATCTTTAAAAAAAAATCTCACAATGCACTTTGTAACAAAGGATAAATAATATATAGAAAGGGTCTGATCTGTCAAATGTTGTGGGATAGTGTAAAAAAGTGTGAATGCTTATATTAAATCCTTTCCCCCTAATCATGAATTTTAAACGGCATTTCCACCCCTCCTAAATTTGCCCTACTGTTGGCTCCACTGTACAGTGATTAAAGGAAAACTAAACTTAATTTTTTAATCCTGTGAAGCTTTTCTGTTTCTTGCCCAGGGACACCTATGCATTGAAATATTCTTCTCTAGTTATTTGCATTTAGTAGATATAAGTAATAGATTCTGTAAAAAGAGGCTTCCATGTTGTTTGCCAGTACCACGATAGTCCATGTTGGCTTCAAAAAAGAGCCACGCCCCCTGCCCCCAGGATTTCATTGTCTCTATGCACAAAGTTTCTACTTCTCTTCTATCAAAACATAAACAGGGAGATTCCAATAAAAGCTTTTATCGTTTAAAATGATGCCAATTTAGCCCAAACCATCAGATCTTAATTTAACATTTGAAAGCTAACATCTGGTTGGGGCAATTAGCACCATTTAAATGATAAGACCTTTATGAATAACCCTGTCAAGTCTCTAAATTTGCTGTGATCACAGTGAGTTGCTGGTGTAGCCCATGTAAATGCTGTGTTTTTAGAACAAACACACCATTTCACCAAGTTCTACTCGATTTCTAAAAAATAACTAAAAACTAACTCAAAAAGTCTAAAAAAACTACTATCTAACTACATAAACTAAATCTTCTAACTTCTACTCTAACTAAAAAAAAAAACTAAACTAAATTCTAATAAACTAAAACTAAAAAAAACCTAAAAAAAAATCTAATCTCTAAAAACTAAAAAAACTCTCTAAAAAAAATCTTACTACTCTTATTCTAACTACTCTAAAAAAAAATCTCTAACAAAAAAAATCAACTAACTACTAAAAAAAAAAATAATCTAAAAAAAATCTGACTAAACTAAAAAATCTACTTCTAACTAAAATTCTCTACTACTCTAACTAACTAAATAAACAAAAAAAAAACTAACTACTAAAACTACTAAAAATCTCCTATTCTAAAAACAATACTAAATAAACTACTCTACTACTCTTAATACTAAAATCTAAAATTCTATTCTAACTTCTAACTACTAACCTACTAAAAAACCTAAACTAACTAAAAAACTCTCTAACGAAAATAAATCTAAAAAAAAATTCGAAAAAAACTAAAAAATTTCTCTAAAAAAAACTCTAAAACTAACTACTAGCTCTACTTAAAAGTTCTAATCTTAACTAACTCTAAGAAACTAAAAAACTACTACTACTCTTACTAAAACTAACTAAACTCTAAAAAAAACTAACTAACTCTACTAAAAAACTACTAACTAAACTAATTCTCTAAAAATAAAAAAAAAAAAACTAAAACCTCCTAAAATACTCTAAAACTAAAAAAAAAACTAAACTATATTCTCAAAAAATCCCGAGTTTCCTATGGAAACAATATAACATAGTTTACTGCCGAGTTTATTGATTTTTTTTTGTTTTTGTTTGTTTCATGTTTCTAGGAAAAATTAAAGTTTCCTTCACATATTACAAACTTTATAATAGCCTCTCTTTATTTATTTACCACCAGCGTGAATTGCTGACAGTCTTCAGTACATCTACAAAATGGTACCTGATTTTTACTGACATTACTGAATGGTCTTCTTTCTATTGCAAGTTTACTGGTGGTCTTCTGCTAAGTGCTGGGTTCGTAAAAAAATAGACTATTGTGGGTCCAGGTTTGAATTTCTCATGCACTCCTTTGTTTATGTGTCTATGCAAAAGATACAGACTCCACAGGTACTTTTTAGACATTTTGGGAGAAAAACTTAAAAGGAGGCAGAAACTTTTGAGAGGCATGAGGGACGGGGGAGAGCATCCTTTTCGCATAACTGATTAACCTAATGTATGTCAGCTTTCTGACTCTGTGGTTTTCTATTGCAGCTTAAACTGCAAAAACTATGAATGTTAAAGGTGTCTACACACAGGGGTGTTTCTGGGATTCGGCACAGCCTCAGCAAACTGCTGTTGACCTTTGTCGGTCCATTGAACCTATAATAGGGCGAGGATATTGCCTCCGAAGGTATTAATCACATGTCAAACACATGCAGATGCCCTTTGCTTATATATAGTACATGTGTGTTTCACCTTTAGAGTTGCACAAATTTGCTGGTATCTGTTCCATCTGCAGAAAAGTTTTGACTCGGATTTCTCAGTTCTGTTTGCAAAACTGTCAGTTTCTGTTCCAAAACAGGCTCAGGACGAAACGGCTGCACTCCCTGTCACCTTTAGATTTACATTTGGGAACATACAACATTCATAGGAAGCTGGAAAATTCCATACCAATGCTCAGATCTTGTGAAAAAACTTTTGCAAGCGCTTTTAAAAAGGGACAGGGAGGACTGGACTTTTGGCCTGGCGGGCAATACACCACTGGGGCCTTTCACGGTAGATTGCAAATTAAGTTACAAACCAACACCCATTTTTAAGACTACTATTTCATTTTTCATGGTGTGCTCGTAACACGTTAAAAAGTGTATGAGTGGTAAGACCTAATAAACTGGAGGGCTGAAAACACTGGCTAATGACTGGAAGAAGATACCTCTTATTAATGATCTGGAGGGCTAAAAAAACACTGGTAATGATTTGTAAGACTTGTCACATTGGATAATGATCTGGAGGGCGATAACACTGGGAAATGACTTGAGGGATTACAACAATAAGTATGAATCTGCAGGGCTGACAAACTGGCTAAGGATCTGGAGGCCTGACTAACACTGCTACTGATCTTGGAAGGCTAACGTAACTGAATTTTGTACCTGAACTGAGGCTGACTAACACTGGCGAATCAATGGAGAGGCCGGACTAACAATTGGGTATGAACTGGAGGCTACTAATAATAAAATGTGATTATATCCCCCTAGACCTCCATAGATGCTTGCTCACAGCTTTCATGCCCCGCTGCCAGTAAGTAAGAGCGCTAAACTTTGACACTGCTGTGCTTGCTTTTATTATCTGGCAGTCCTGGCCGGAGTTTGAAGGGAGCCATAATAGCAAAACAATGTATTAGTCCCTAGATAACACATGCTTCCCCCATTACCTTTAGCATATCAGCCCAAGGCAGGCAGCACATTAGTTAAGCATTAAACTGAGGCAGTTCTCCAACCTCATTAACTGCCGCTTCTCATAATCTTTTAATTTAGGTCTATGGTGCATGTCAGCTCCCATTGTCAGTAAAGAAAAGAGTGTCATTAGCGATGAGCGTCTGCTTTCCTTGCCCATGTTAGAGCTAGGGTGTGCACGGTCCCGTTTAAGTATGTAACTTACTAATAGCTTCTGTGGTAGCCCAAATTGTATAGGAAGACCAGCCCAGGGGGCCTTTGCCCCTCAGAAGCCTACTGGGCCATCCCTCTAAAAACCTACTCTCATAGAGTATTAGTATGTCAGGAAACACAATTCTTTGTGAATGTCTGGAATAAGTATCCATACATTTCAATTGTGATCTTCATGCATTTCCCTTCAATGTTTTGATTGTTTCTGTAAATAATTTGCTTCTTATTCCCTTCATTTCCTGGAAACATTACTGCTCTGTCAACACACCACACATGATTATTTCTTTTCATAGACATTGCTTTTCTTCAGTCATCGTAACAGACCAGGAAACATGCAACCTACGATTCACTAGACAGATTTGATTGGTTCCAAAAAAGCAAATAATCTAAACCATCCAATTGAAATTTTAAGCAAAAGAGTTGGACCAGTTTTTATACAAAAAAGATGACATTTTTTGTGCCAATACGCTGTGTCTCTCTATAATTGTAAAGTGAAGCTCCCATTTAATCAAACGATTCAGGTCATGGCCTTGCAATGCAATGTTACTACTGGTGTTTCCTATTACTTATAGAGAACATAAATAAATGTGGTGCCTTTATATCTAGCGATTCCATGTTCATGGTCAAATGCACAACATTTAATGAACATGTGAATTATGGGCGCTGTCGTTGTCAGGTTAATAATGCTTAGCCACCCAATCAATGCAAAACTAATGATAACTAAGGGAGGCAATATCTGCCACACCTACCTTCAGGTTCCTGCAATGCAGACACTTATTACCATCTCCATCAAATTTTATCCTTCTAAAATTCTAACGGTAGGTTGTTACTGACCATGCCCACATGTTACCATGAAAGTTGTACATTTCCCTGTTATCAGGCGCTTAATCCCACGCCATTTTATATGACTTAAAATACATTTAGTAAAAACCACAAGAGCCACCCTCTGAATAATTACTTGTGCAGGCCCTGTAGTATTTACAACAGTGGACATTTTGCATTACTGTGTCCTTATCTTATGTATAATGTTATGCTATAATACATGATCGCCACAAGGATAGTCACAGTGTATTACGCTCAGGGATATAGATATTTTTCGGCTGTTTTAAAAGGTAAGTGTAAACCCACCTACCTGATCGGGTTAGTGTGGGTTTAACAATTGACTTTGCATGGCGTCTTCTGCTTGAAGTGCAAAAATGTTTGGAATTCCACGTGCATAAACACTGATTCAGTACCATCGTGTGATCCTTGGACTAAAAATAAAGGTGTTATCAATTTTATATTCCATCATGTTGTCTGAGATACGTATGGTGCAGCTTGTCAAAGTCAAGAAAAAATCCGACTTTTGTCTCTTACACACAGTACAATCATTTAATTCAGCTAAACATGGGATACCAGAGAAAAGGTCATTTTTAGCCTTCTCCATTAAAAATATTATTTTATTATGCATTTTAAACTTTTAAAACTTTATTTTTAATGCTTTTCAAGATATTCAAATAAGATTTATACGCTTCCCACTTTAGTAATAATTAAGATTAAAGGGCTCCTCCCTTTCCTGTTTAGTTGTACCCAGATAGCATCATCTTTAAGGATCATTTATTAGCTTTACAAAAAACTTTTATTGATCAAGGTGATGTCTACTTGTCATTCCATTAACCCATTAGAACTTTTCAGAATGCATATTCTCCAGTGAACAGCCACTCTCAGTGGCTGTATCACTGGCCAATTAGGGGGTGGCACACCAATGGGACTAAACACAGAATTATAAAGCTTATAATTCCTTTGTAGAATGTTCCTCCAGAAGTGACAATAAAAAAGAATTGAAAACATTAGTTCTGATAAAAGGCACCCTAATGCAAACTGCCAAAATGCAAACACATCGCACACAGGAATCGATTTGCGATTTCATTGCGATTTTCATTGCATTTGCACATGCTTTTTTTATTAAGTATTGGAAACGCATGCGATTGTGATTACAATGCAGAACGCAAATCCCAATTGCAATGCACCCGAAAATGCGCGTTTTCGGTGCGTTGCCGGACTTTTCATTATCTGAGAAACCGCAACTGCAATGCATGGCGCAACAGCACAAAAACGTATGAGTGTGGCCTAGCCTAATAAAAAATTATTTTAAGCTACTGATTCACATAGGTGTGTAATAGCTATTAAAAATACCACAGTCCAATTACTTCAATATAAAACAAACACCATACAAACAGATTCCTGCGTGCCATTATTTGTTTTAAAACAAGATCCACTCTTAACAACAAACAACTGTGCACAATGTTTGGTTACCTGCCCCCACTAGTAATTCAGCACATATTAGATTACTTAACAACACAGCATTAGAGAATGGACGACTACTTTTGAAAATATCTTGAATGTTCAAAATCCTCCAAACATACGATCGTAGACGCACTTTCAAGTTTACGATCGTATTTGTTTTAAGATTGTTTTCGAACATAGCTCCGTACATTTTCAAATGCTTCGAAAATTTTTTTTCCAAATTCCCGAAATCCGGAGGATCCATCCGATCTTTTGGATTCGGAACCAGGTTCCATGTCGATCCGGTTTCTTTTGGGCCTAGATCCCATCTCTACACGTGATAAACAAACACCATTACCATCTGTCAAGCATGGTGGTAAGCGGTGATGATTTGGGCTTGTTTTTGCGCCACAATGTCCTGGGTGCCTGTGGGGTGGCCAAAGTCATTAAGGGAATGTCCTTAAAAAAAACTAGTCAATTGTCAGTCAACATCCCCAACCACCCCAACTTATAATAACAGTGAGATTCAATAAAAAGTCCTTATCGTTTAAAATGTGATAATTTTTGCCCAACCATCAGATCTATGTAACATTTGTCAGCTTACATCTGAGTGGTTGGGGCAAATTATCACCATTTTTAAATGATAAGAACGTTTATTGAATACCCCTGATCGTTGCACTTTATGAAGTACATTACTAAGAAGATATTTTGAAGATCCTATTGTCCCCTTCTGACAAGTAAGCTGGCCCCTCCTCCAGGTTAGTCATCAAGTGTTCACTGACATCCAGCCAATGATTGACTATTGTTTCACCTGCAGCCTCCTCTTGGCTGAGATACCAATGGATGTGCGTATCTATCCACCACCATCTTTATACCCTACCATTTCCCCCCCCATAGCTGACCCCTTAAACCTCCCTTACTCTTTTCCTAAAATGAAAACACTGACAACTCTGACTTTTGATCAAAAGGGTCACCGCTTTATTTTCTAACAATTCTTTGTTACAGAGAACCATTCTTCACTTGTTACTAGTCAAATAAGATAACATTGTTTATTACTAACCATTTACCATTTAAACATTTTTAAAATGTAACCATTAAACATTTAACCACTGTAAAGGTGCTCACTGGAAGGCTACCTTTGTTTGCTCATCATCTGATGCACCGACTCGATGAGCACCTTTCCGATATGGCCGACACCATACCCTATAGTCCAAACCAGGATATTCTGGAGCTGCCACCCCTTGGGCTAGCTCCAACCACTTGTAACACCAGCCCGCCTTCAGTGGGACCATCTCTGCTGTGACATCATCTTGCTTGGTTATCACTATAATAACACAACAGGGGGGGGGGGACTTATTCTGTCCTCCTCTGCTTCACTGCGTCTGACCCTCCCTTTTTCTCAACTTATTTCCTTTCTCCTATTTTAATTGCACATTGTTTGCTATCTCTAGCCTATCTCTGTCCCTTAACCTCTACCTATCACTACCCTTGTTTATTTACAAATCGCCTAGCATACTGCTCCCCCCTCCCTCTCAGCCATGTATCCTATGCCTTATGGCTTGATGTTTTCTGTACATGCTCAAGCTTTAAAAAGCCAATTGAGCAGAGGGAGGAGGTAGATCCTTGCCAGAAGGATTAGAACTTTATAAAATATCTTTTACAAAGTCAAAATAATAAAACGTTAAAAAGCAGTTGTGGGACTATAGCTAACACGTCACCAATTTTTGTTTAAAGCATAGACATGCTCTTAAACAACATTGCCCTAGCAGTCTTGTGGTTTGTTCAGATTTGTGCTGCTTTTTTTCGACAGGGAAGTTCGATAACCCCAGCAACTCCTTGCCAAAAAGCCATACTAATTCTATAGGCTAGCTTCGTGTACTAGTGGTAGTTTTTGCGATCGCATGAAAGGTTTTATTATCGGACTTTGCCACAAGCAAACTTTTTTGATACTGAACTTAAATCTTAGTAAGGCAGAAAGGGTTTGATTTTTTTTGGCCTACATGCTGTGCATTGGACTTTCTATGGGGCTGTGTATGGGACTTTCTATGGGGCTGTGTATTGGACTTTCTATGGGGCTGTGTATGGGTCTTTCTATGGTGCTTTGTATTGTATTGGACTTTCTGTAGGACTGTGTATGGGACTTTCTATAGGGCTATGTATTGGACTTTCTATAGAGCTGTGTATTGGAATTTCTGTGGGGCTGTGTATGGGACTTTCTATGGGCTGTGTATGGGACTTTCTATAGGACTGTGTATTGGACTTTCTATAGGGCTGTGTATTGGACTTTCTGTGGGGCTGTTCACGGGACTTTCTATGGGGCTGTGTATGGGACTTTCTATGGGGCTGTGTATGGGACTTTCTATGGGGCTGTGTATGGGACTTTCTATGGGGCTGTGTATGGGACTTTCTATGGGGCTGTGTATTGGACTTTCTATAGGGCTGTGTATGGGACTTTCTATGGGGTGGTGTATTGAAATTTCTCTGGGGCTGTGAATGGGAATTTCTATGGGGCTTTTTATTATGGACTTCTATGGGGCTGTGTATGGGACTTTCTATGGGGATGTATATTGTGGACTTTCTATGGGGCTGTGTATTGGACTTTCTATAGGGCTGTGTATTGGACTTTCTTTGGGGCTGTGCATGGGACTTTCTATTGGGCTGTGTATTGGACTTTCTATGGGGCTGTGCATTGGACTTTCTATGGGGCTGTGTATGGGACTTTCTATGGAACTGTGTATTGGACTTTCTATAGGACGCGTATGGGACTTTCTATGGGCTGTATATGGGACTTTCTATAGGAGTTGTGTATGGGACTTTCTATAGGACTGTGTATTGGACTTTCTTTGGGGCTGTGTATTGGACTTTCTATTGGGCTGTGTATTGGTTTCTATTGGCTGTGTATTGGACTTTCATGGGGTTGTGTATGGCTTTCTATGGGGCTGTGTATTGGACTTTCTATGGGGCTGTGTATTGGACTTTCTATGGGGCTGTGTATGGGACTTTCTATGGGGCTGTTTATGGGACTTTCTATGGGGCTGTGTATGGGACTTTCTATGGGGATGTATATTGGACTTTCTATGGGGCTGTGTATTGGACTTTCTATAGGGCTGTGTATTGGACTTTCTTTGGGGCTGTGCATGGGACTTTCTATTGGGCTGTGTATTGGACTTTCTATGGGGCTGTGCATTGGACTTTCTATGGGGCTGTGTATGGGACTTTCTATGGAACTGTGTATTGGACTTTCTATAGGACTGCGTATTGGACTTTCTATGGGTGATATGGGACTTTCTATAGGAGTGTGTTATGGGACTTTCATAGGACTGGTATTGGACTTCTTGGGGCTGTGTATTGTATTGGGACTTTCTATGGGCTGTGTATTGGACTTTCTATTGGGCTGTGTATTTGACTTTCTATGGGGTTGTGTATGGGACTTTTTTATGGGGCTGTGTTGGACTTTCTATGGGGCTGTGATTGGACTTTCTAGGGGCTGTGTATTGGACTTTCTATGGGGCTGTGTATGGACTTTTATGGGCTGTTATGGGACTTCTATGGGTCTGTGTATGGGACTTTCTAGGGGCTGTGATTGGGACTTCTATGGGCTGTGTATTGGACTTTCTATAGGGCTGTGTATTGGACTTTCTTTGGGGCTGTGCATGGGACTTTCTATTGGGCGTGTGTATTGTACTTTCTATGGGGCTGTGTATTGGACTTTCTATGGAGCTGTGTATGGGACTTCTATGCGGGCGTGTTTATGGGACTTTCTATAGGACTGCGTATTGGACTTTCTATGGGGCTGTATATGGGACTTTCTATGGGCCCTGTGTATTGGACTTTCTATGGGGCTGTGCATTGGACTTTCTATGGGGCTGTGTTTGGACTTCTATGGGCTGTGTATGGGACTTTCTATGGGCTGTTTATGGGACTTTCTATGGGTCTGTTATGGGGCTTTCATGGGGCTGTGTATTGGACTTTCTATGGGCTGTGTATTGGACTTTCTATGGGCGTGTATTGGACTTTCTTTGGGGCTGTGCATGGACTTTCTATTGGGCTGTGTATTGGTACTTTCTATGGGGCTGTGTATTGGACTTTCTATGGAGCTGTGTATGGGACTTTCTATGGGGGAGGCTGTTTTATGGGACTTTCTATGGGGCTGTTGTATGGGACTTTCTATGGGGCTTTGTATTGGACTTTCTATGAGGCTGTGTATTGGACTTTCTTAGGGCTGTGTATTGGACTTTCTTTGGGGCTGTGCATGGGACTTTCTATTGGGCTTTGTATTGGACTTTCTATGGGTTGTGTATGGGACTTTCTATGGGGCTGTGTATTGGACTTTCTATGGGGCTGTGCATTGGACTTTCTATGGGGCTGTGTATGGGACTGTCTATGGGGCTGTTTATGGGACTTCTATGGGTCTGTGTATGGGACTTCTAGGGGCTGTGTATTGACTTTCTATGGGGCTGTGTATTGGACTTTCTATAGGGCTGTGTATTGGACTTTCTTTGGGGCTGTGCATGGGACTTTCTATTGGGCTGTGTATTGTACTTTCTTGGGGCTGTGTATTGGACTTCTTGGAGCGTGTATGGGACTTTCTATGGGGCTGTTTATGGGACTTTCTATGGGTGTGTATGGGACTTTCTATGGGGTGTGTATTGGACTTTCTAGAGGCTGGTATTGGACTTTCTATAGGGCTGTGTATTGGACTTTCTTTGGGGCTGTGCATGGGACTTCATTGGGCTGTGTATTGACTTTCTATGGGGGTGTGTATGGGACTTTTATGGGGCTGTGTATTGGACTTTCTATGGCGGGCTTGGCTTTTCTATGGGGCTGTGTATGGGACTTTCTATGGAACAGTGTATTGGACTTTCTATAGGACTGCGTATTGGACTTTCTATGGGGCTGTATATGGGACTTTCTATAGGAGTTTGTATGGGACTTTCTATAGGACTGTATATTGGACTTTCTATGGGGCTGTGTATGGGACTTTCTATGGGGCTGTGTATGGGACTTTGTATGGGGCTGTGTATTGGACTTTATATGGGGCTGTGTATTGGACTTTCTATGGGACTGTCTGTGGAACTTTCTATGGGGCTGTGTATTGGACTTTCTATGGGACTGCCTGGAACTATCTATGGGGCTCTCAATGGGAGAAAGTCAACCTTCGGTTTATTCTTGAGTCAAGCATTTTTCTGGTTTACCAGATAAAAATTAGTACCTTAGTTTATATTCAGGTCAGTTTATACTAGAGTATATGCAGTATTTGTTTTGTTAATGCACTTGATTGTTTATTACTGCTGTTTATTTTTTGTTATAAAAAAGGGATTTAAAAAAATATTTACAAAAATAGCCTAGGTTGTGTATGGATATAATTCTAAATTCTAATTATATTGTGCAGCACAATAAAGAATTCTTTCCAGTGTAGTCACAGATATTGTATTTATTAGAACTGTTTACTACAAAATGTACTGGTGCATACTATCAATACTAATGGGTAGCAGCCATTATTATTTGTATTTTTTTATTTTTTATGCTACAAAAAATAGTATTATTACTATTGTTCTAATTGGCCCAAGAAACGAAATATCTGCTAATGGCACTCTTAGCTCGAAATAATACAACCCCATACACAAGTAGAAAATACCACTCACACAATAAAAGAGGAGTCCAGTTATCATTTCACATAAATTTAATTATAGCGTCTCCAAAGTTAAACAATAACAATACCTAAATATGTATCAAACACCTCATACATATGTGTTTAAAAACGTATATATGACCGGGAGGGCCCTAAGTTATAAATCAATAATTTCTTTGTATGGTCTCATTTGGTTATGCTGTATAGTTCAATTAGACAATGTCAAAGTTCCAAGATCTTACTTATTAATTCCAACTGCTCATATAGTTGTGTATAGTACTATTGTGAAGATTGAACACACAATATCAAAAGTTCCACTTATGACCATTCTGAGTAAGTGTCCGTTCTTATTGAACAATTCCACCTGTGTTACCGCTAACGATATCAAGCATGGCAGTGTCTCATAGTAGCATAGAACCATGTCAACATTTTATAATCACCCTTTAATAGATTAGTAAAAAAAAGCTAACATCATTGCTGAAGATTAATATCACCTCCTATTACATAAGCCCCTATGTGAGGAATATTTTCAGAGAATAATATATTAGACCAATATGTAAATCTCTTTGGAGTCTATGATGAGGAGAAATACACCTCTGGATTTTACCAATAATCTTATTATTCAGTTTAAGAAATGGTATGAGTAAAAGTCTACTATGATAGTGTCATAGAAAGTTTTGATTTTTACCATGCCCTTTACCATTGATAACTGTTTAACTGATGATCTGGAGCTAATACATGGAGGGGTGTGCAATACAAAGTAAGGAAAGTGTAATTAAACTTGACTTCAACATGTGATTTCACTTACAATATGACTCAACATCTTGTTCTGACACATGCCCACTATGACTGCAAAGAAACAACAGGAAATTATCTTAACTGTGTTCTGGCTGCCCTACCACCATGTTCATTAGCTTAAAAATCACAGTGCTTTAAATCATCAGTATACTTTATGCATTCTACATTGCATTTGTAATATATGACAAGAAAAACATATACCACTAAAGGAATCTTGCTATTACTTAGTTGAAACTATTCATTCTAAATATGTTAGACCAGGTTTGGAAATAACAGACTTGCATGCATGTTTTCTATCACCCTTGCGAGTCTGGCTGTGGCGGCAGAATGGTATCTGACAATATTTTCTAATAGGACAAACACTCTACTACACTGTAAAGAGCAAATGTCAGAATGGCACCGTCTACTTAGTTTAAAGGAAACTTTGAATAAAAAAAACATGTGAAACCGAGTTAGGACTTCAACTAATCTTAGTTATTGCCAGCATCAATTTTTCAAAAACAAAGATTGCTTTTAGCAATTACTAGTCGAGACCACCAGAGAACATCACAAACTGTAAAAATAATTAAGTTTTGTATGAAAAATAAGCACTTGGATTTTTTGACTTAGTGTATGTGAACTAAAACTATATATTTATTTTCTTCGGCAGCATATAATTTATTCACTTACATCATGCCCTTATACTGTAAGTTAAGAACCTTAGCTCACAGACTCCACCTATTAGTATGTTTTTATGAATGTGGAAAAAAACTATGTAAACAAACACAAGCACAATGAGAGAAAACTCCATGCTGATGCGTGGCATCAACCACTGAGCCATCATGTTGACTTCACATAGAACTATTTATATTTTTCTTTTATAAGAACATGCTTGTCTTAAATTGCCAGAGACCCCACATATGTATGTAATGAAGCCATGGAATCTATTGAAATATTGGATCATTAGCACCAAAAACTTTGCCTTTTTATTGTTCAATTGTAAATTAAGGGCTGTGTTTAAAATCAAGGGACAATCTACAGCTTTATACTTCTATACTGTTACTTCACCTCCATTGTGCCAAGCAAACAAAAGTAGAATTATGACGTTTATTTACTTGAAGGACTTGTTCATTATCTAAACGTGAAATTCTCACAGTGCCATATGAAACAATGCATGGATTTCTGATTTGGCTGTTAGGTAGGCCTATGTCAAATCACCAAGTTAAGTTACATTTTTGTGGCTGTTAACTAGGGATACAGTAGATTGCAGCTACAGGCATGATTCTTGTTTGAAAGGTAGGAGAGAGGTCTATTAACTGAATAACACTTGTATGGAGACTTCAGTTCTTTTTTAAAGATTTCTTCAAGCAAATATTTAATGGAATATAAACACTGTGAATGTATGTAGGATGTAAAAACTACAAAGTTAAGTCCATACACACTGAGATAATACCACAAAAAGCTTATAAAATGTAGAGGCAGCACATGTACTGTACCGTGTACTTTTTGTATGTAGGATGTAAAAACTACAAAGTTAAGTCCGTACACACTGAGATAATACCACAAAAGATTAAAAATGTAGAGGCAGCACATGTACTGTACCGTGTACTTTTTTTTATTAGAAATAAATTTAGGGATGATTTTTTCTAATCTTATACAGGGCTTGTAAGTGTTCACATGTGGTCCATTAGTAACTGAAGTACCCAGAGCTGCTTTTGCTTTCTGGTGCCATCCATCTAGCAATGTAAAAAAATAGTAGCATAGAGAATACCAAATGTTTTCAAAGAGACACAACCACCGCAAAACCATTTTAAAGCCATGGTAACCTTTAGGATTTAGAATGGGATTATAGTGTTGTGACTCTCAGTGCATTGCCCTTATAGTGTGCTGTGTCCAGTACTTTTCTGTGGCCCTGGCCTAAACTGCAATTATTTTTTGGCATTACAGGTATTCATTTGTATTTTGCAGTAGATAAAACTAATTGGACACAAATTCCATAGCAGAATCATTGTTTTTTGACTAAAGAGATTAAAATGATCAAACAGTTAATTATTTTTTGAGTTTACATGATACTAAGCAGTGGGCACATTTATATACAAGCAGAATCAACAAAACTCCTATCAATCTAAAATTCCACACAAAAAAAAAGATCCACAAGGTATTTTGTTTCTCAAGTTACGTGAGAGATAAGGTAAAACAAGCTCTGCCCAAGCATGGATTTTGCAAATGTTGCCAAGACTAATTCAGCATTTTTTAGCCAGTCTAGAAGTGAGTTATTTACTCCTGTTCAGCTAAAGAAAAAAACATCTGCCAGGTTTTATCCATTGGATTGGAGTGATGGAAAAAAAATACATTATTTTGCTTGAGACTAATTAGGAATATTTAAAGCTACATGTATTAGTAGTATATTTTATAGGGCATAGAAATAGAAAGAATGTACTAAAGATGTACAGCAAAAACAGCATTAAAAAGTAAAGTATATATTAAATGTGGGGTTACAGAGGTTTCTGTGTTTTCATTTTCAGTTGGAAAAAAAAGGTTATTTGCATTGATTAAGGAACTCTGTCCAAAGATGTTGCACTGGCAGATCCAAACTCAATTGAATACCATATTAGCATCAAATAACACTTTGTGTTGCTAGTGAACATAATGCCATCTTTTGGTCTTTTAATGCATTGCATGAGCCAGAACATCTTCTGTAGAGTGGTCTCAGCTTTGTTTTTAGAATGTGACGCAAGGCAGCAGATGCCAAACATTTCTCCAAAAATGTCTTGAATCTAAAGTGGCTTCATGCAAAAGGTGTTTTGCAATGTAGATTAGACTTAAAGGATTAGCTCACTTAAAAGGTGAACATTTTCTTGTTAATTAATTATAGAATGGGAGGTAAAAGACCTATATCTTACCTCCAGTTCTTCAATAACAGTTACAGAAGCCGGGAGTGAAGAACTTTAACTTACCCCTGAATGTACTCCCTCACTGATTCACTTGACATTTCCCATTCCAACTGTTTCCAGATTCAATCAAACTATAGCGCTAATGTGCACTATAGTTTAGCCATGCATTGATCTGGAGCCATGAATACATTTTATTCCTGTCAAGGAAAGCTAAACATGATTAAAGGGCAACTATAGTCCAAAAAAAACTTTGTCTATATACAATGTACTGATCACTTAGCATAACCTGCCTTACTTTCATCCTGCTGTGTGGCTTCATTTCTTGACACTGGCAGAAGTTTGTGCCATGCTGTGTAGCCCCCTCCCCTCTCAGTCATGCCATGTGTGTATTCAGCTAAAGTTACTTAACTCTGCCTGCTATCGAAGTTTGCTACTGTATATACTCAAGTATAAACCAAGGTTTTCAGGCCTTAAAGCCAGAAATGCTCAAATTAACCCTTACCTTTTAAGTAAGCCGCTCACTCCGCATCCTCTGCACTTCCAAGTGGCGTCACTACTAGGCGCCTCTCACTTCCTGGCTCCGTGTAGTGATGTTATCTAGAAGCGCAAGAAGCGCAGAGGATGTTATTCTTTATATTTTTTGGGAAAGGTCTACATTGGTGGCAGTGAGATGGTCACTGCAGATATTTGGAAACTACAACTCCCAGCAACTAAAGCATGCTGGGAGTTGTAGTTTCCAAATATCTGGAGTGGCAAGGAATTGGGGGTTACTGAGTGGGATTTACATTTAAAAGGCATTTTACATTTAAAGGGCATACTGGATTTGGCTATTACTGTATCGGACTACTGTATGGGAATTCTGCTGTCCATTTAAATGGCAACTAAAGCCTCAAAACAATACAGAATCAGAAGGCAGTAGTGGTCATAATTTCTACCCTCTGTCAATCATTTTTAATAGGTACCTCGGTTTATACTCGAGTCCGTTTATACTCGAGTATTTACATTAATTATTATTAATTTTTGTACCTAAAGTTCTTATTTCTTCCCCTGCTTAACCGAGATCATAAATCACTGAAGAGAGAGGCAGTGTAGAAGCAGCTGTAGCTGAGAGACCTTCACAAACACAGTGAAACAGCTTTTTGTCCTGATACATTTCAGTTTAGCTTGTTTTATTATATAAATCTATTCTATATAGAAATGCACTAGGTACTATATAGTATGGTGCAGTCACATTGTACTTGGAAAATGTGTTGGTAGGGCAGTCTCACTTTTTGTATATCTATGGATACAATGGATTGTATACTATTATGTGTGTGTTTGATGTGCAGACTGTACATAGTATTATTGGGAAACAGTTGTGGCAGTTACAATGGTGGTTTGCTGAAAAGGGAACAACTTATGCTGGGTCGGTCCAGGGACCCACAAAGTTGTGCTCTATCTCTGAACACAAATTACTTAACTTTCCTGGCTGTGTCCCCAGTAATATTCTGTGATGTGCCCTGGAGAATAGTTGCAAGATGCAGGCAGAATGAGTAGCTTTATGATAGAGGTTTAAATAGAGTTAGACTAAATCACTAAATCATTCTTATATGATAGCTGTCTGTGGTTTACCTTATGGGTAAAACATAGAATGTTTCTGTTTTTTTAGTATAACAAATAATAAGGAGAAACAATTTTTTATTTTTAAAAGAAAACTATTTAATGAGAATATACTGTACCATGACAGATCACTTGCATTTATATCTTACTATTGATTGACTTTAGGCAATCTGCTACATATAATTCACCATATGTTAATAGCTCCTCTAGCACTTTTAGCAAGACAGTAATTCCATAACTGCCTCCTTAAATAATTGATTGCTCTTTGCTCAGTGCACAGAAAGTGAGCCTCTTCAAGGGACTTGCTGTGCTGAGCGATCTATCCTCAAAGGGGGCTTCCAGAACACTTATGGTCCTAGTAATGTAATTTAGATGAAATCCATTTAGCGTGTTGTTTAAAGGGCATGTCCACCCTTTATGGAAACTTTTAATATATTATAGCCCATGTTCCCCCAGCCCCAACTGCTATAATTATAGTCTCAGAAAGTCCCCCGATCATTACTTACCTTCCCTCTCTCCTTTGCCGCAATGCCCCAGCCCTCTGCTTGCACGGAACTGCAAGCAGGGGGCGGGACCGTCAGCCGCATCTGTGATTGGCTGAGAGGCAGCCAATCATGGACACGGCTGCCGGCTGCTCAGAATGGCGAAGGAGAGAGGGAAGGTAAGTAATGATCGGGGGATTTTCTGAGACTATAATTATAGCGGTTAGGGCTGGGGGAACATGGGCTGTAATATACTAAAAGGGATTTATGCTAGGGGGAGGGAGACCAAAGCGTGTGGGAGAGGGAGGGAGAGGGAGGGGGAGAAGGGCTGCAGTGCGCATGCCAAACTTCTCCCGGAGGGAAGACAGGAGGCAGAGTCCTATATGGACTCTGCTATCCGCCTGGTGGCCAGTTTTTGGGACTTTGGGGGGACATTTCAGGAGAACCATTTGGAGTTGGGATGTAAGGATTTTACTACACTACAGAGTGGGGCCAGTAGTTGGGGGGATTATAGTTTTGGGGGTGGACATGCCTTTTAAAGAGAAAAACTGGATCTAGTCTACTGTACATCAACAATTGTGAGATCAAACCTTCAATAAAACATGCCACCAGACTATTTAGTAAGCCAGATCTGGATCAGTTTTGGCTGCAGACACACTACAACAATACACGATAACGTGTATGATATGCACAAACGCAATGTTGCGTGTTTTATAAGCATTACCGTGCATTTGTATACAAATGTGTAATTGTATACAATTCGCAAAAAAGTGGTGATCGCATGCGCTCTGAAAACGGATCGCAGCACACACAATGTGGCCACCCACATTGTGTTAACCTGTCATGCATTTCTCATGCGCTAACTGATCGCAAAACCCGATTGTAAGCGAGTGAGAAATGTGCTAGGGTGGCCTAGCCCTAACTCACATTAAAAGCAACTAGAATAAACAGACCTACAACAGCTAAAGAGGACCTTAAAGTGCCCTGCTATCGGCATGAAATGCATCAGTAAGCCAGCATGCCTTCTGTAGCTGTTGTATGCCTGTTCATACTACAGTAGTTGCTTTTAATGTGAGATAATAAAAATCAAGTTTTAACTGATTTGGATCTGACTTACTGAATAGTCCATCGTGCCGCATTGGTTTACATTCTACAGTATGTTCAAACTGTTTGCACACTTTGAGGAGATTGGCTATTCTTTATGCTGATTGCCACTGGAAGCCTGGATAGATGGGAAAGGTGTCTTGTGCTGATAGACGCTTCTGATGTTATTTATTTTAGTGGTGATGTCTTTGAAGTCTGTTATTTAGCCTGATTTTCATTGGCACCTGTGTCATCTTCCAATTTCTTCCTGCTAACAGCCATCAGTCGCAAGCAATAACTGACAGCTGTTTCCCTAAAGAACTGGGTGAAAACACACAGGTGAAAATAAGGTGGGTGTGTGTGAAATTAGTACCAGTGAAGACCAGGATAAATAGCAGACATTGGGGACATTAAAACTAAATTTAAGTATAGCGCTCTTGCAGGTTGGGGGCCTGTTAAAGGTAAGTAAGTTGGGGGGGGTGACTTTCCCTTTAAATTTGCAGCAGGCTTTTTTTGTACCTGTAGATCATACATCAACCAAACTGCCTCATTGCTGAGATCATTCTCCTTGAGTGAAATGCCCAGGCTTCAATATACACCACTTTTTTTCTAATTGTTCTGTGTAAATGTTAACCAGCTTCCTCCAAGTGTTTCTGAGTTGAGCCTGGCTCAGAATTACTGACATCACGACTAATGGAACAAACAATCTTACGTATTTAGCAATAATTAGACACATTTCCTCTCTGCCTTTTAATCCCACTTTTAAATCGTTGCTGTTTACTTTTTTAAATATTAGAATGTTGTTAATGGATTTTGTACAAATATGATAAGTTTCAAGCAGCAGATTTCAAAGTAAAAAAAAAAGTCTATGCCCGACATTTCATTACAAGTGCTACCCTATGTCAATGCCTTATAGCTATGGAAAAAATGACAGTTTTTATTTATGAATGTATTGTCATTTTGACAGAAGTGAATGCAGATGAGATCCTGTTGCTGACAACACAAATACTGTAAAGGAAGTATATCATGCCTTAATTATCCCATTAATTGCAACATGGGGATTAATGGCAGTCTGTTTCTTTTAAATAGATTATTACACAGGCCGTTGCCAAGATATCTAGAATTTTAACTCTTTTAATATTTGTCATTAACTGAAGAATCATTTTACTGTTACTGAGAGTGCAGGTCATTTTCTGTGCATTTGCTATCTGCACAAAATGTTTCTATTGAAAAAAAATTCCCAGGTGCCTTTATTTATAGCTGCAGTTACCACTTTGCCAACACAGATGCATAACACAAGGGAGAAGAATAGTTTAAAAAGTTTTAAACTTTTGTCTGGGATTTTTTTTATTTTGTGTTACTTTCCTGTTAAAGTATACCCCTGAATTTTCTAGTAAAACTCATGAATTGCTGCTACAGTAGTTGGGGGAATCCATTACTTTTATCCCCAAAGCCAGAGGGTATAGATATCCTGTCTCTACTTACCCACTAAGTTCTATGAATGGAGATGGTCACCAACCAGAGGGCTTTTGTTTAACCCATTATGGGCCATATTTATAAAGCAGAGGTAAAATACATCTCCTTATCACTATTTAAGCATTGTATTCTTATTTAAACTAAAGTGGAAAAAAACATCTTGGGCTAGAACCAAAAGCCCATAGTGCATAGTAAATAATATCACCTCAGAGTGACATCAGCCCAATGACAATTTAGATCTTTTGTGAGAAACATAATGAAATAAAAAAGGTCTGTGGAATTGAACCTATGACCTTTTGGACTGTTTGTTTGTTAATATCCACTCTGCCATGTGAGCCACCACTGCAGCATTTAGAGGCTTTATATTTTGCTAGGAACAGAATAATAAATAAAAAGTCAGTAAAAAGAGCAGACTTTTTTGTATTGCACTAGGAAAGCTGTATGTAATTCACACTGACTGGTAAATAAACTGCAGTTTAACAAGCATCTTTCAAGCAGGGGCTTAACTACTAGGGGAGCAGATGAATTAGAGTGGGGTCCCATCATAGTCTTGCTGGGTGATTCCTAGTTAGGACACTGTTTCAAAGCATTATCAGGAACTTCCATATTGGAGACATCTGAAAATACTTTGTGTATAGAGGCAGTAAATACTGTGTCAGGAGACGTGGCTCTTTGAAGCCTACATGGCTGTGAGTTGTGCTGGCAACAACATGGAAGCCTTCTTCATTACAGAATCTATATCTTACATGTGCTAAATGCTATGTACTAGAGAAGAATCTTACATTGTATAGGTTTTCTTGTGTGAAATACTTTCACAAGGTTTTAAGTTCTCCTTTAAATATTGCTTAGATTGTTTTTAAATTCTAATGTAGTGGTTTAAAATTGCATGGTCCCCCTCAAGACCACACATAAAAAAGCTGCGGCCTAAGCTACTGCAAGAACTTGTAACAGCAGAAAATGTCCAGTTGGAGTCTCCAGCCAATCCTGTGACAGTCCAGATTAGGCAAGG
Organism: Hymenochirus boettgeri; assembly: GCA_019447015.1. Taxonomy (NCBI): domain Eukaryota; kingdom Metazoa; phylum Chordata; class Amphibia; order Anura; family Pipidae; genus Hymenochirus; species Hymenochirus boettgeri. Next base: position 161,845,306 of record CM033470.1, read on the forward strand.
GAGCATGTGATAGTAGTCAGTAGGTGTGTCCAGAGTGCACATAAACACAGCTATTTTATGCAGTTTTTGCATTTACTCACAATTCCCTGAAGCAATTTTTTTTATAATTTATTTGTGTTCTTTGGGGGGAGGGTTTTTTTTCAGATTAGGGTGTATACAATTTTGGATTTAGTTCTCCTTTAAGTATTTGTAATCTAAAAAGATACAATAAGGGTATGGTCAGACTCATGTGTGCTTTTTTTTAAATAAAGAAATAAGACTGATGTTTATGTTTACAGAACAACATGGAATAAACCATCTATGGTAAATATGTATTATTCTTCTATGGATCTTGCCCAGACAAAGCACAGTGGAACAAGCTGCGTCTATCACACATGCCAGTTTTATGGCACTTAACAGTGTGACAGTTGTTTTCCTGCAGCAGAAAACTAAATTTGCACATCACTGGAAAAACATAATAGCAAAAACAAGCTGCCACACAGACATCCTAATCTCGCCGTGATTGTGTGCTTTTTCTAATGGAATTAGTTTATCAATAAGGCTATGCAACCTTAGCAAAAAGGCTAATCTTTACGGAAGAAAAATGTGACAATAATTTAATGCCACTACCAAGGGCTGTAATAAAGTTTTGCTTAGGAAAGCTTCATGGATATTTTTAACAGATGAGTGTATATAGAAATTGTAATATTTTTTTAAAGATTTTTTTTTAAGCTGGAATGAAAATACAGTGTTTTTTTATTTTTTCAGTATTAGAAATACTATTAATTTGTTATTCTTCCTTAAGAAAAAGAGAAAATATGTAAGCCATCCCATCTAGAATTCTAGAGGTTGGAGTAAATATTCCTACCACCATTGTGCTTCAAAGTTTTAGAAGCTTTGCTGGACTTGCAGCTTTTAGTCTCCCCATCTGCCTGTTATTCTCTAAGGCAGGAAAAGTTACTGTTACGTAGGGCAAGCCCCCTAATAAGCAGCGCACACGAATTGCGCGACGAGGCACAATCGCAATGGGGAGTAACTACCAGGGGAGCAGGGGGAGCAACCTATGACTGGTATAGCCTTTGCCCAGAAAACCACTGTGGATGAAGCACGATTAGGGGCCCCATCATAGTTTTGCTGGGGGGCCCAGTCATTCCTAATTTCACCACTGCTGTAGAATTATATATTATGGGGACTTTTTTTTTAGGTTTATAGGTCTTTTAACAATGAGTTAAGCTTGTAAAATGCACAGTATTTTGGAACCTGATTTCGGTATATCCAGTCATATTGCAGACATGTTTACTAACAGGCAAGGATTAAATTACAAATGTATTCATGTTCCTGATTTTCCTTATCATCTTTTCCAGGAACACATCCCTCATTCTTCCCCATCAGAAAATGTTTCTTGTTCTTCTTTCCGGCTGGACTGTTTCTTCATGGCTTGTTGATATTGGCATCAGAGAAAGAAAAATTAAGTTGTTACTGCTGCAAAAATAGAAATCTGTTGGCTTTGCTGTCTTTGAAAATAGCGAGGGTTCATTTGTTTGACAAGTAGGGGATTAATTCCTACTTCTCCTAATGTTTATTTAGATATAGTTTCCACAGCCTTTTTATTTAATTATTCGAAGTCACAGTAAGAAGGGATTAGGGTCAGAGAGACGTGTCATAAGGAGATAGAAAATCACTGCAACTGCATTTTTATTTTCAGATGGATTTTACAATTTTTGGACACTAGAAGAACCAAGAATAAAATTTCATTTTGCATAAATAAAATGTGAATAGAACAGTACATTTATACTCACCTAGACCCTGGTCCTACCATCCGTGCCATCTGTAGCACCCATGATGAGGACTTAAACTGCATGGTCCTCAAACGGGATTCACTTTCTAAATCTAGATTTACTAACCTAAAGTTTATTTTGGCACTCTGGTCCCACTTTTGCGATCCGGCCAATGAGAAGACACGCATCTCCTCATTGGCCCAGTCGCCTACGGACTTCACGATTGGATCACAGAAGGAAACTTTAGGTGAATAATTCTAGAGTTAGGAAATGAACCCAGTGGTTAGAACCGTGCAGTTTAGGTCCTTACCCTGGGTACTTTCCCACGGTGGAGCAAGGTTTTGGTGAGTGAAGTTGTACTTTAATCTCTTATCTAATATTAGAAAATCAAACATTTTGCGTTTGAAAACCAAAAACTTGCAGATTTTCTAAAGTCATAACACAAATCAGAAAAATCGAATCTTTGATAATTGGTTCAATCGGTTTTGCATAACAGATGCAAAAATGAAACTCACCCATTTCGTTCATCTCTATGTATACCCACTAAAAACCTACAATAAAAACCTACAATTCATAAACCAGTCTTCATTTAAGCAGGACAGGGCAGATTAACCATGGAATAGCTTTTGGAAAAGAGTTTTGGAATGTGACTCTGATTGGTTGTAAAAGGTCATGATTTACAGTAGGAATGTATGTATGTATAGTTTACTTGGGAGTGCTGTAGAAATATCAAAATACACAACAATCATACAAGGAGGACAAAAATATAAATACATAAATAGTTCAGTACACAATAATTATATAAATATATAAGTGCTTGAGCCTTGCCACAAAAGGAAAGGAGGTGGATCAGAAAGAAGACTTGCACTTTTTAATCCCTTTTCTTCAAGACTAAGGGGCATATTTATAAAGGCCACCGTTATTGATGCCTTATCACCAAATTTGGACTTATCACAATTTATAGTAGTGATAACCAGTGGCGAAAAGTCATTACTGTCACCTTTCGCCATTTCGCTTTTCGCCATACATCGACATGGTAACCGCTAGATCAGATTTATAAAATGGAGAAAAGTGTTTATTGCGTGACAATTCAAAATTGCCAAGTGTGAGGTGCCGAAAACACAAAGTGGCTATTTATCTAGCCTGCCAATGGGTCCATGGAAGGTGTCATTACATTGCGGAGTGTTTTTCAATTTGAATAAGTACCAAAGGTTTTTCCAGCATTTACTGTAATACAATCTGCTATTTACTAAGATTGCTTATTTAAGGTTTTATTTACCAATAAAATCAAATGGGAGTCTAAGGGACATATTTATATAGGGGCATTATTCTTGAAAAAATATTTCTGCCAGACTTCACCACAATTTTTTAAACATTCAACTTTCCTTTTCGTTATTAAAAAGGCGAATTTCCATCAAAGGTGAAAATTGCGTGGCAAAAGTAGCATTAGTAATGTGCCGAAAAGTTAATTTTAGCACATATGATGGGAACATACCATAGTGCTGTGTAAGAAATAGTCATGTTAATGGAACATTCCAGTAAGTAAAAGAACCAATTTCTGAGGCACTCCCCATAGATACATTTATGCCACCTCAGACAAAAATCCATATTTTGGCACTTTATAATACCGCTTTGATTTTCATTTAATGCTATGAAAAATGCCTTAACGATGTTTGGCGAAAATTCTTGTAAAACTGCAAAAAATGCAACAAAAGGGAGAATAGGTGGCAAAAGGCAAATTTCACCTATTTATAAAAAGCATTAAATAAACAATGTCGAAAATAGCTCTGAAATTTCACCTTCCCTGCTTTATAAATATGCCACTAAATTCAACAACATAAAAGTAACGGATGCACTCTTGAGTACACAATGTAGCACTGCCCTACTAGTATAACCAAGCTATATACCCCCTGATGACTTCCAGTATTTGACGGTTCCGTGCACGGATTAGGGAACACGTGACTGATAAGTATTTTGACATTGGATAGTATATGTGGCATTTTGATCTTGTGGGGTTCATTGTTCTGGTTGTTCAATCTGTGGGGGGAAAGTTTGGGCGTTTAGTTACCCCAGGTTGGGCTCTATTTATACCTTTTGATAACATCTTTGTAGCATTGTATACCCTACTTTTCTTTCTATTGTTGTTAGTAATACTAAACTCAACATATATACGACTCCCCTTCAATGTTGGCAAATTTTTGCTGCTCTGGTCAGGTAATGGCCGACGCTAGAGAGCAATTTCTCTTTTCACCGCAATACCAGACTTAACGCAATGAATAAGGCAAAGTTGTCAGTGCAGATCGCAGAGACTACCACCACACATCGCCCCAGCGATACTTGTTGCGGCAAAAACAAGAAGTTTTATAAATAAGGTGAAAAATAACAATCTGTGCCATTGCGATGTCCAGCAATAGTGAAATGGCGAAAATATCGACCGTTTATAAATATGCCTCTAAGGCACAAAAATTCAATAATTGAAACTCAAATTTTGGAATCTCAACAACAACCTAGTTTAGATATTTCAGCAGTTCAGGCATGGACTAACTATATTTTGACAACAGAACAGGAAGTTTTGGCCTGAAGCCAAGTTTGGGTTGAGACTAGCTTTATGCCCATACTGATATTTAATTTATAAAAATTAAAGTCCCGTGGCTAGACGTTCAGGGGTCCTGTGGCACAACCCAGGTCCTTGGAAGGTCCATTGTGGCCCTTTGGGCTTAAGGGGTCCTGCAGCTCAAACCGGGACCCCCCTCCCCAGCACTTAGGAGTGCCCTTGTGGCCCTTGGAAGGGCCCTTGTGGCACTGACAAGTGCCCTTTGGGGCTTAAAGGGCATGTCCACCCCCAAATCTAAAATTTTCCCAAGTACTGGCCCCTATGTGTAGTTTTAAAAAAACCTTACATTCCTGCTCCCTATGGTTCTACTGTAGTCCTTGTCCAAAGTCCAGGAAACTGAAGAGCAGTGGCTGTCTTACTGTCCAATCTTTTCTGCCTTCTCTGATGCCTCTGGGAGGGATGCTGACATGCGCAGGGGAGCCCTTTCCCCCCTCCCTCCCTCCCTCCGGATCCCATCTGTAAACCCTTTCTCTTAGCGTTAAATGCTTTTGCCATAATGTCCTTTAGGGTTGCCCACCCCTAACCGCTATAATAACACACAAAAAAGCCTTTCAGATATCTACTTACAGACCATTCATTCCCGCAACTTCTTCTTAGCTGGCAGCCACGTCAGTGATCGGCTGACCGGCAGCCAATCACAGATGCCCCTCTCTGCTGTTTCCTGTTAGCAGAAAGGAAAGAGGAGACTCGCGGGAGTGAAGGGGCTGTAAGTAGTTATCTAAAAGGTTTTTTTTAGTTTTATTATAGTGGTTGGGGGTGGGCAACCCTTAAGAACATTATGTCCAAAGTTAGTTTTTTAAGTGGACATGCCCTTTAAGGGGTCCCGCAGCTCGAACTGGGACCCCTCCGGCACTTAGAAGTGCCCTTACGGTCCTGCAGCTCAAAACCAGGACCCCCATTAGCTCTTAGAAGAGTCCTTAGGGCGTGTCTTCTTTCTTCTCAGCCGGTGACACCGACGCTGCTGACACCAATGTCACCGGTGTTGCCGGCGTCTTGATCAAAAGTCTTCTTTTACCCAGCCAGCGACACCAACTCCGCTGATGTCGCCAACACCGGGCAATGTCACTGCGGCCACCAGTGACACTGCCGGCGCTGGCGAAATCAACGTCGCTGCTGTTGCTGGTTTCTTCTTTTTTCTTTCTTCTGCCATCACTTTGATGAGTTCTGTGCTCCGTGGGGTTTGCACCTCTTTATATAGGTTTGCTGAAGGGGCAAATCCAATTGTGATTGGTTAGTATTTCAATACTTGCAGTAATATGATCACACATTAACCAATTATTTTTGAAAAATAAAATTCAAATATGATTGGTTAATATGTACTTATAAGTGCCTAGGACAGGGGTTACAGTTCGAGCTGTGGGAAGCTTTAAGCCCCAAAGGGCCCTTGCAAGGGCCACAATGGTCCTTCTAAGGACCCAGAAGGGGGTCCTTGGTTGAGCCTCAGGCCCCTCGAATGCCCGGCCATGGGACTTTAGGCCATTTTGAAACCCTCTGGTTGGAGAATATTGGCTTTTTTTCAATCCAGGGGCACATCCCCAGACAAAAGTGAATCTGAAAAGATAAGAAACAGTGGTCTAGATAATTGGATTAAGCTCTCTTAAGATCCGAGCATGTATTCCATCCGGTCCTGTGGCTTTATTGATATCAACTTTGTCTAATTGTTTTTGTACTACATCCTCTGTCAGCCAGAGTGAATATTCCTCATTTATACTCCCTCAGTATTCTCTATAGTGAATACTGAAGGGGAATAATGGTTAAGCACATTAGCCTTCTCGGCATCCTCTATAACCATTAGCCCCATTGCTTCTGAAGGTTCTCATTCATCCAGGTCATGGTATATCTGTTGTATTCAATTAGATCAACTGGACTTAAAGATTAGTTCTTGAAGACATTTCGCTAGTCATCCGACTGGCTTTCTCAATTCAGAATGACTTGTACAAGAATCTGTGGCAATTATGTACCCTGGAAAATACCAATTAGCATATCACAGCCAGGTGTTAAGGGCGTGATTGGAGTGGCTAAGAAGTGTTATAGGAACGCCCAAAGTAAGGTGTCAAAACAGCATTGTACATGGCACACAGTTGGTGTCGAACCCCCCCACCTCTATTTATGCGGAAGACCAAAACATCAAATTTACAAGGGAAAAGGTACAAAACAACAAACTGGCTTTCTTGGACTGCTTGGTAGAAGTTAAGGAAAATGGTAAACTGGAAGTAGAGGTTTACAGAAAACTAACACACACAGATCAGTATTCGATGTTTGACTCCCACCACCCTTTAGATCACAAGCTGGGTGTCATCAGAACCCTGCAACACAGAGCACAGAACATCCCCACTAGCACAGAGGCGAAGGCTAAAGAAATGAAACATCTCAGAGGAGCCCTTAAAACTTGTGGATATCCAGACTGGGCCTTTGTCAAAAGAAGTAGAAGGAAATAAAAGAACACGTATACCAACAGTGAAGGGGAAAAGCAAGACAGTCGAAAGAACATGGTCATCCCATATGTAGCAGGGGTCTCCGAGAAATTAAGAAGAATTTTCAAAAAGCACCGTATCCCTGTCTGCTTTAAACTGAACAACACACTGAGGCAGCAATTGGTACATCCAAAAGACCCAATACCAAAACACAAGAAAAGCAACATCATATACGGAGTGCAGTGCAGTGAAGAATGCTATGATTTGTATGTGGGGGAGACCAAACAGCAACTGCATCAACGTATGGCCCAGCACAGAAGAGCCAGTTCCTCGGGTCAGGACTCAGCCGTGTACCTGCATCTTAAGGATAAAGGACATACCTTTGAAGATTGTAATGTTAACATATTGGCAAAGGAACATGACTGGTTCAAGAGAGGTGTTAAGGAGGCCATTTATGTGAAAATAAAGAAACCAAGCCTAAATAGAGGAGGGGGGGTTCGACACCAACTGTCTGCCATGTACACCTGGCTGTGATAAGCTAATTGGGATTTTCCAGGGTACATAGTTGCCACAGATTCTTGTACAAGTCATTCTGAATTGAGAAAGCCAGACGGATGACTAGCGAAACTTCTTCAAGAACTAAACTTCAAGTCCAGTTGATCTAGTTGAATACAAGAGACATTAGCCCCATTATTTAATGGACCCACATTCTTGGTCCCCATCATTTTACTATTGATATATTTAAAAAACATTTTGGGGTTAAAAGTGCTTTGTTTTGCTATCCGTATTTCATTTTCTATTTAAGCTAGTTTAATTGCTTTTTTGCACTCCTTATTACAGCTTTTATACTACCTGTAAGCCTGTTCATTTCCCTCCCTTTCTTTTTTTCCATTTCCCTCAGCAAATTTTCCATTTTTACTTGGGTATTAAGCCAGGCAGGAGAGGACCTAATTTTTTTATACTTGATCCCTAAAGGTATATATTTAGAAATGTAATAGTTTAATATCCCTTTAAATGCGGTCCAATTCTGCTCACTATATTTACCTAGGAAGGAATCCCCACAGTCTATGAGCAGGAACAATTTCTTTAAAACATAAAATTAGCTTTCCTAAAGTTTAAAGTTTTTGTTAACCCAGTGCACTTAAGTTTTTGCAACCTAAATTAAATGACACTATATCATGATCACTATTCCCTAAGCTTCCCATTACCTTCATCTCCAAAATGAGCTCAGATTATCAGATATCACCAGATCCAACAACACATTCTGTCTAGTAGGAACTTCTACCATCTGTGAAAGAAAATGCTCATATAGGAAATTTAAGAACTTGATACCTTTCGAGGGGCTGGCAGTTCCCTTACTCCAATTTTTGTCAGGGTAATTGAAATCCCCGATAACCAGTATATGCCCCATACCAGCAGCCTTTGCCAACTTCATATGGAAATTAATTTCCACATCCTCACTGGCATTTGGCAGCTTATAACATACACCAACAAATAATTTACCCACCCTGTGGCTTCCTATACACAGCTCCACCCATATTGTTTCTGCCTTATCATTTATACCCCCATCTATCTCATATTTTAAATTGGCTTTAATTCTTGTGTAACATACATACATACTCCCGCTCCTTTCTTTTTAACTCTTCCATGTCTAAATTAGAAGGAACCTTCAATATCATTTAGCCATGTTTCTGCTATCATACCTTTCCTTAAAGCTATTTGTTCTAGTTCTCCAGTTTTTCCAGACAGTTTTATTGCAGTTGTAAACATACATTTTAGATTATCATTCAACTTGAGACGTACATGCCTCCTTATCATCTATGCTTCCCCCTCCCCCATTTCCACCCTCCATTATCTTATTAGCCCCCTGATCTTTAAAGGACAACTCCACCCTCATAAGAACATCTTTTAGAAAGAATGGCCTCTTTAAAATATGTTGATATATCATAGTTTGTCCTATGAATTCATTACTGTATTCCTGCTATGCTTCTGGATGCCTCATGGAAACTGAACAATTTAGAAACCTGTACTGAGCCTGTACTGAGCCTGGGCATGCTCAGAAGAGGCAGATAGGGGATTAACATTCAGTTATTTGCTGTGATGTCAACTGTCAAACCCATAACGGACAGTTACTAACAGGTAGTACCAGGAAGCAGAAACAGGGGAAACAGGACATTGCGCAGGATTTCAGGTTAGACTTATATATTTCACATTTCAAACTATTACTGTTTAGGGTTTTGGGGGGTGATTTACCTGTATGTAAGTTTTCATTTTGGGGCTGGACTTGCCCTTTAATCCATCTATCTACACATGTGAAGTCCAGTGTACCCCCCATACCTAGTTTAAAATCTACTCCAACCCTCTAGCCATCTTCTCCCCCAAAACAGCTGTGCTGTCATCATTAAGGTACAGCCCATCTCTACTAAAGATCCTGTAGCCAACAGAGAAATTAGCACAGTTCTCTAAAAACCCAAACCCTATCTCCTTGTACCACCCTCTTAGCCATGCATTTATACTCCTGAGCTCCCCCTGCCTCCCTAGCATAGCACGTGGCTGTGGTAGTATTTCTGAAAACACTACACTTGAGGTTCTTACTTTTAATTTCACCCCTAACTCTTGGAAATCATTTTTAAGGACCTCACCTCTAACTAGGTCATTGGCACCAATGTGAACCAAGACCGCCGGGTCACTTCAAGCCCCACCCAACAATCTGTCTATATGATCTATGACATGTCGAACCCTAGCACCAAGCAGGCAACACACTATTTGGCATGTAGGGTCTTGGTGGCAGATTACACTATCTACCCTTCTAATAATGGAGTCCCCTACCACCTGCCTATCCTTCCTAGCCCCCAATTCTCCCTCCCTTGTATTAGAGATGGCCATCCCCATGGAGCTCAAAGGAATGGCCCACTCCATACATGCTACTTCTGAGCCATCGTCCTCCACATCTTCACCTAACATAGCAAATCAAATTTAAGTAACTATAAGTGTTAAATCTATATAAACAAACTATTGAAGGATGGCTACAAGATAAAGTATTTTTTTTCTAATTAATATGGGGAGTAGTCCCAATACCATATTGATAATCCTGCATCCAGTCAGCATGGTGGCAGGGTGGTGCTTATGCCATTGTTATATCAATGGTTTCCAAAGGGTTACTTTGCCACTCCAGTCCAATAGGGCCCAGTCCTCTCCAGGGAAGAGAGGGGACATAATTTATAATTTTAGCCCCTCTTTTCCATTAGATGTAACCCACTGAGCATGCCAGAATGAGGGCTGGGGAAGAGATGAGGAAGCAGGACTTTAATGAAAGATTTTACTGAATTTAAAGAGATTTGTCTTTGTTTAGGAATTTCTTAGAAAGGAAAGTGATGCATGGTTTTAATTAGCAGTTTCTAGGTTAAAATTAGGAAACATTTATTTTTGCCTGTTGTGCTTCTATAATGTAATTGTTAAAAAAAGCAATGTATTCAGATTAAGACCACAAATTTGCATGGAGGATGAAGGCACATCTCCACCTGAACTATTACTGGCAATTCAAATAAAAACAAAAATGACTTACAATGGAACAGAAGTATTACCGCATTCATAAGGAACTACACAAACAGCGCAGGCAACAAAAACAAAACATGTGTGAGAGACAAAAGATGAATTAAGATAAAAATTCCTAACCACTAAAGATGAAGTCATTCTTTGGAAGGAATAGACCTGGCAAGAAAAAGCACAAGTATTTTTTTGCCCAATCTACTCACAATCATACGAGGTCAGAACAAATAACTGAACAACATTAAGGAGAAAAAAGAGACTAAAGTACAAACTTTCCAAAACACAGACCCAGATCAACATACCAAAGGTGTTATGCATTAAAATTCACACCAAGGATTAAGTCATGTATAGAAGACATTGATCTTTAAAAAAAAAATATCACAATGAACTTTGTTTAAACAAAGGATAAATAATATACTAGAAAGGGTCTGATCTGTCAAATGTTGTGGGATCAGTGTAAAAAGTGTGATGCTATATTAAATCCTTTCCCACCTAATCAATGAATTTTAAACGGCATTTCCACCCCTCCTAAAATTTGCCCTACTGTTGGCTCCACTGTACAGTGTTAAAGGAAAACTAAACTTAATTTTTTAAAATCCTGTGAAAGCTTTTCTGCCCAGGACACCTATGCATTGAAAGATTCTTCTCTAGTTATTTGCATTTAGTAGATATAAGTAATAGATTCTGTAACAAAGGAGGCTTCCATGTTGTTGCCAGTACAACTCATAGTCCATGTTGGCTTCAAAGAGCCACGCCCCCTGACCCCAGGATTCATTGTCTCTATGCACAAAGTTTCTAGCTTCTCTTTCTATCAAAACATAAACAGGGAGATTCAATAAAAGCTCTTATCGTTTAAAATGATGCCAATTTAGCCCCAACCAATCAGATCTTATTTAACATTTGAAAGCTAACATCTGGTTGGGGCAAAATTAGCACCATTTTAAATGATAAGAACTTTTATTGAATAACCCTGTAAGTCTCTAAATTTAGCTGTGATCACAGTTGAGTTGCTGGTGGAGCACCATGTAAATGCTGTGTTTTTAGGAACAAACACACCAAGTTCACAAGTTCTAATCCCCGAGTTTCCTTATGAAACAATATAACATAGTTTACTGCCTGAGTTTATTGATTTTTTTGTTTGTTTGTTTCCATGTTTCTAGGAAAATGTAAAGTTTCTACATATGTACAAACTTTATATATAGCAGCTCTGTTATTTATTTACCAACCAGCGTGAATTGCTGACAGTCTTCCAGTAGCAATACAAAATGGTAAACTGATTTTACTGACATTTACTGAAATGTTCTTCTTTCTATTGCAAGTTTACTGGTGGGGCATTCTGCTAAAGTGCTGGGTTAGTAAAAAAAATAGACTATTGGGGCACAGGTTTGATTCCTCATGCACCCTTTGTTTATGTGTCTAGCAAAAGATAAAGACTCCACATGTACTTTTAGACATTTTTGGAGAGCTTAAAGAGGAGGCAGAAACTTTTGAGAGGCAGAGGGAAGGGGGAGAGCATCCTTTTTCTGCATAACTGATTAACCCTATGTATGTCAGCTTTCTGACTCTTGTGGTTTCTATTGCAGCTAAACTGCAAAACTTATGAATGTTAAAGTTGTCATACACACAGGGGTGTTTCTGGGCATTCGGCACAGCCTCAGGCAAACTGCTGTTTACCTTGTTGCTCGGTCCATTGAATATAATAGGGCAGGATATTGCCTCCGAAGGGTATTATCACATGTCAACACATTGCAGATGCACCTTTGCTTATATATAGTACATGTGTGTGTTCAACTTTAGAGTTGCACAAATTTGCTGGTATCTGTTCCATCTGCAGAAAAGTTTTGACTCGGAATTTCATCAGTTCTGTTTGAAAAACTGTCAGTTCTGTTCCAAAACCAGGCTCAGGACGAAACTGCTGCACATCCCTGTTCACCTTTAGATTTACATTTGGGAACATAACAAAATGCATAGGAAGCTGGAAAATTCCATACCAATGCTCAGATCTTGTGAAAAAACTTTTGCAAGCGCTTTTAAAGGGACAGGGGAGGACTGGGACTTTTGGCCTGGAGGGCAAATACAGCCAAATGGCCCTTTCACGGTAGATTGCAAATTAAGTTACACCCATTTTTAAGACTACTATTTTCATTTTTCATGGTTGCTCGTAACACGTTAAAAAGTGTATGATGTGGTAAGACTAATAAACTGGAGGGCTGAAAACACTGGCTAATGATCTGGAAGAATGATACCTCTAGTTAATGATCTGGAGGGCTAAAAAAACACTGGGTAATGATTTGTAAGACTTGTACACATTGGATAATGATCTGGAGGGCTGATAACACTGGCAAATGAGCTTGAGGGATTACAACAATAAGTAATGATCTGCAGGGCTGACAACACTGGCTAAGGATCTGGAGGGCTGACTAACACTGCTAATGATCTGGAGGGCTAACGTAACTGAATTATGAACTGGAGGGCTGACTAACACTGGCGAATCAAATGGAGGGCTGACTAACATTGGGTAATGAACTGGAGGGCTAACTAATAATAAATGTGATTATATACCCGAGACCTCCATAGATTGCTCTGCTCACAGCTTCATGCCCAGGCTGCCAGTAAGTAAGCTGCTAAACTTTGACACTGCTGTGCTGCTTTTATTAATCTGGCAGCCTGGCAGGAGTTTGAAGGGAGCCAATAGCAAAACAATGTATGTAGTCTCATAGATAAGCACATGCTTCCCCCAATTACCTTTTAGCATATCAGCCAAGGCAGGCAGCACATAGTTAAGCATTAAACTGAGGCAGTGTCTCCAAAACCTCATTACTGCCCATTCTCATAAATCATTTTAATTTAGGCTATGGTGCATGTCAGCTCCCAGTGTCAGTAAAGAAAAGAAGTTCAGTAGCAGAGGAGGCGTCTTCTGTTCCTTGCCCATGTTAGAGCTAGAGGTGTGCACTGTACCGTTTAAGTATGTAACTTACTAATAGCTTCTGTGGTAGCCCAAATTTGTATAGGAGACCAGCCCAGGGGGCCTTTGCCCCTCAGCCTACTGGGCCAGTCCTCTAAACCTACTCATAGAGTATTAGTATGTAAAGGAAACACAATTCTTTGTGATAAGGTCTGTAATAAGTATCCATACATTTCAATTTATCTTCATGCATTGTCTGCAATGTTTTGAATGTGTTTCTGTAAATATTTGCTTCTTATTCACTTCATTTCTGGAAACATTTACTGCTCTGGTCATAAACACAACACATGATTATTTCTTTTCATAGACATTGCTTTTCTTTCAGTCATCGTAACAGACCAGGAAACATCAACTGGACGATTCACTAGACAGATTTGATTGTTCCAAAAAAGTCAAATAATCTAAACCATCCAATTGAATTTAAGCAAAGAGATTTGGACACAGTTTATACAAAGAAAGATGACATTTTGTGCCAATACGCTGTTCTCTCTATAAATTGAAAGTGAAGCTCCCATGTAAATCAACAGATTCAGGTCATGGCCTTGCAATGCAAATGTTACTACTTGGATGTTTCCTATTACTTAGTAGAGAACATAAATAAATTTGTGCCTGTATATCTAGCGATTCCATGTTCATTCAAATGCCAACATTTGAATGAACATGGAATGTAGGGGCGCTGTGCTGTTGTCTTAATAATGCTGAGCACCCAATGCAATGCAAAAACTAATGATAACTTAAGGGAGGCAATATGCTGCCACACCTTACCTTCCAGGTTCCTGCAATGCAGAAACCTTATTACATCTCCATCAAATTTATAATTCTACGGTAAAGGTTGTTACTGACCATGCCCACATGTTAACATGAAAGTTGTACATTTCCCACTGTTATCAGCAGTTTAATCCCACGCCATTTTATATGACGTAAAATACATTTAGTAAAAACCACAATAGGCCACCTACTGATATTACTTTGTGCAGCCCTGTCAGTATTTTACAACAGTGGACATTTTGCATTACTGTGTCTTATATGTATGTATAATGTATGCTATAATAATGATCCACAAGGATAGTCAGCAGTGTATTACTCTCAGGGAGATATGATATTTTTCGCTGTTGTAAAAGGTAAGTGTAAACCCACCTACCTGATCGGGTTAGTGTGGGTTTAACACTTACTTTGCATGGCTTCTGCTTGAAGTGCAAAAATGTTTGGAATTCACAGTGCACCTGATGCAGTACACACGTGTGATCCATTGGGACTAAAAAATAAAGGTGTATCAATTTTATATTCCATCATGTTTCTGAGATACTGTATGGTGCAGCTTGTCAAAGTCAGAAAAAAATCCGACATTTTTGTCTCTTACACACAGTACATCATTTAATTCAGCTAAACATGGGAATACACAGAGAAAAGGTCATTTTTAGACTTCTCCATTAAAAATATTTATTTATTATGCATTTTAACTTTTAAACTTTAGTTTAAGCTTTTCAATGATATTCAAATAAGATTTATAAGCTTCCCACTTTTAGTAATAGATTAGATTAAAGGGCTCCTCCCCTTTCCTGGTTAGTTGTACCCAGATAGGCATACATCCTTTAAGGATCATTTATTAGCTTTACAAACTTTTATTTGATCAAGGTGATGTCTACTTGTCATTCAATTAAACCCAGGAGAACATTTTCAGGGAATGCATATTCTCCAGTGATACAGCCACTCTCAGTGGCTGTATCACTGGCCAAGTGAGGGGGTGGCACACAAATGGGACTAAACACAGGAATTTATAAAGCTTATAATTCTTTGTAGAATGTTCCTCCAGAAGTGACAATAAAAAAAGAATTGAAAACATTAGTTCTGATAAAAGGCACCCTAAGGGCACGGCCACAATGCAACACAATCGCACACGGAATCGCATGCGATTTCATGTGCGATTTCATTGCATTTGCACATGCTTTTTTTCATTAAGTATTGGAAAACGCATGCGATTGTGATTTAAAATGCAGAACGCAAATCCCAATTGCAATGCACCCGAAAATGCGCGTTTTCGGTGCGTTGCCACGTTTTCAATGATCTGAGAAACCGCAAATGCAAATGCATGCGCAAACGCACAAAAAACGTAGCAGTGTGGCCTAGCCCTAATATAAAAATTATTTTGAAGCTCTGATTCACATATGTGGTAATAGCTATTAAAAATACCACAGTCAATTACTTCAGATATAAAACAACATACAACAGATTCCTGCGTGCCATTATTTGTTTAAAAAATATCCACCCTTACAACAAAAAACTGTTCACATGTTTGTTACCTGCCCCCAACTAGTACATTCAGCACATTATTAGATGTATTATTAACAACACAGCATTAGAGATGGACGAAACTACATTTTGAAAATATCTTTGAATGTTCGAAAATCCTCAAAAATACGATCGGAGACCACTTTCAAGTTTACGATCGTATTTTTAAGATTTTCGAAAATAGCTCCGTACATTTTCAAATCTTCGAAAATTTTTTCCAAAGTCCCGAAATCCGGAGGATCCATCCGGATCTTTTGGATTTCGGAACCAAGGGGTTCCATGTCGGATCCGGGTTCGTGTTGGGCCTAGATCCCATCTCTACACAGTATAAACACCATTTAACATCTGTCAAGCATGGTGGTAAGCGGTGATGATTTGGGCTTGTTTTGCAGCCACATGTCCTGGGTGCCTTGCAGTCATTAAAGGGAATGTCCTTAAAAAAAAAGCTAGTCAATTGTCAGTCAACCAGCCCCCAACCCCAACTGATATACAGGGAGATTCAATAAAAGTCCTTATCGTTTAAAATGGTGATAATTTTGCCCCAACCAATCAGATCTTATGTAACATTTGTAAGCTTACATCTGATTGGTTGGGGCAAAATTAGCACCATTTTAAATGATAAGAACTTTTATTGAATAACCCTGATAGTTTGCACTTTATTAAGTACATTACTAATAAGATATTTGAAGATCCTTATTGTCCCCATTCTGACAGAGTAAGCTGGCCCCTCCCTCCATGTAGTCAATCAAGGCTGTCACTGACATCACAGCCAATGATTGACTATTGTTTCACCTGCAGCCTCCTCTTGGCTGAGATACCATGGATGTGCGTATCTATCCCAACCACCCATCTTACCCTACCATTTCCCCCCATAGCTGACCCCTTAAACCTCCCTTAATCTTTCCTAAAATGAAAACACTTGACAACTGACTTTTGGATCAAAAGGGGTCACAGCTTTATTTTCTAACAATTCTTTGTTACAGAAGAACCATCTTCACTTGTTACATAATCAAATAAGATAACATTGTTTATTACTAACCATTTTAACCATTTAAACATTTTAACCATTTAAACATTTAACCACTGTAAAGTGGCTCACTGGAAGCTACCGTTGAATTTGCTCATCAGTCGTGGATGCACCGACTCGATGAGCACCTTTCCGGATATGCCGACACCATACCCTATAGTCCAAACCAGGATATTCTGGAGCTGCCACCCCTTGGGCTAGCTCCACCACTTGTAACACCAGCCAGCTTCCAGTGACCATCTGCTGCTGTGACATCATCTTGCCTTGGATTATCACTATAAAGAACAACAACAGGGGGGGGGGGACTTCTTCTGTCTCCTCTGCTTCACTGCGTCTGACCCTCCCCTTTTTCTCACTTATATTCCCTTCTCCTATTTTAATTGCAACATTGTTTGCTATCTCTAGCCTATCTCTGTCCTTAACCTCTAGCCTATCACTACCCTTGTTTATTTACAAATCTGCCTAGCAATACTGCTCCCCCTCCCTCTCAGCCATGTATCCCTATGCATTATGGCTTGGGATTTCTGTACATGCTCAAGCTTTAAAAAGCTCATTGAGCAGAGGGAGGAGGTAGATACCTTTGCCAGAAAGGATTAGAACATATTATTAAATATCTGTTTACAAATTCAAATAATAAACTGTTAAAAATAGCAGTTGTGGGCATATAGCTAACAAGTCACCAGTTTTTTGTTTAAAGCATAGACATGCTCTTAAACAACATTGCTCCAGAAGTCTTGTGGTTTGTTCAGATTTGTGCTGCTTTTTTTCGACAGGGAAGTTCGATACCCCTAGCAACTCCTCCAAAAAGCCATACTAATTCTATAGGCTAGCTTCTGCTACTAGTGGTAGTTTTGCGATCGCTATGAAGGTTTATTATCGGACTTTGCCAAAAGCAAACTTTTCTTGATACGGACCTTAAATCTTAGGTAAGCAGAAAGGGTTTGATTTTTTTTGCCTACATGTCTGGCCCCCTGCTTGTAGTTTAATGCAAGCAGAGGGCCATGACAGAACACCGTGGGGAAGAGGCAGTTTAAGTATAGATCGGCTAACATTTTTGACAAACTGCTATATCGGTTGGGGGTGGGGGAGGGAGCCTTACACTACAGAAAATTTCCAAAATAGGGGTGGACATGCCCTTTAAGGGGAGGGGAGTATGGGTGGGTGAGTCTTTATAGTTGTTCCTTTAGCATTGCTTCTACAGGAATGTAAGCAGGGGTAGGGGGGAAAGTTGTATTTTATGGAATAGAAAGTTAGCTGGATCAACATGATCTTTAGATTTTGCTACTGTTGCTCCATTAAGATAAACCATAGATGCAATTAAAAAAAAAATGTTTTTATGTTTATATTTGTTTCCTCATCACCCTGTCCTTTAAGATCATGTTTATAAAACTAGTTCACTGAAACTCAAAATCAAGGTCTTTGTCTATTGATTGCCATGGTCAAGAAACATCAATGTTGTAATTACATTGACCCCTGTAATTCGATTTGCTTAAACATCTGTCATAAGTATTTATTTCTGCTGAAACTTTCTTACTCACCATTCGATGATTCAACTATAATGAGAGCTATACAGAGTAAAAACTTTAAAAATGGGGGAAAGAAATAAAAAGAAATAAAAAGGTTTTCTTACCTTCCTGGTTGCCGTAATGCATTATTCATTGCATTCCCTGTTAGACTTTTTTAGCTGCTTAACCTCCATTTAAATTGTAATTAAGACACTTAGAGGGAGCTGCAGTAATGGGTGAGGAAATGCAATATTTTTGTGTGTGGAGGCGAAGGAGAGTGGAGGGAGGGCAGACCTGTATGTACCTGTGTATTGTACTGCGTGGGAGCACTTATAATTCTCTCTGTGGGGAGGCACTTATAATGTCTAATGTTCCTCTATGTATAGTATCTGCGTATTTTACTGGGGGGGAACTTCTCTATATGGGGGCATTTATAATTCTCTGTTTGGGGGGGCACTTATAAATCTCTGTTTGGGGGTGTGCTCACCTGATGCATTTCTGGCATGTAATATGCCCTTAATCATAGATATGCCATTAATCATAGACCTATGATTAATGGCATAGTACATGCCCGAAACACGTCAGATGAGCACCTGCCATTAGGACGCTGTATCCTTTGTAAAGCTGATGTTTGAATGAAGATTTCATTATGCAAAATTGCTGTGGGAGCTGTTGATTACTGGGAATGCGCCAAGCCTTTTGCAGTGTATTTGGTTTGGAGAACAAAGTGAGGGGTTCGAGGGCAGGCGGCACCCGAACCACCGACGGGGAGCGGTGAGTGTGTATTTCACTACATGTTAATTGTTTGCCGATATATGTAAAGATAGAAGCAGGGATGCTACTTAGTGGTGGATCAACAGTAGCAACTGACCCATTGATATATGTGGGCTTTTCCCTACTTTTTGGGCTTCTTTATGAAAACATGTATTATATTTCCAACAAGTATAGCCATATTTAGAGGCTACACATAGGACACTTAATTACTTATAATTGTCTGTGTGGAGGCACTTCACACCTCCTCTGTTTGGGGGTACTTATAATACTCTGTTTGGGGGTACTTATAATTCTCTGTATGGGGTAATTATAATTTTCTGTGTGGGGGTATCTGAATTAACAGCACCCTGGATGTCTTGTTTTTCGGAAAGTTTTATATTTCAAAAGAGAACTAAATTCAAATAGTAAAATAGGTTTAATGATTCCTCAATGAAAAAAGGATTTTAATTAATATAATTTAGAAAAGTTAATATACGGCACACCTTATATTATTATAAAGAATATTGATACATCTTTAGTATCAATAGCTTTAGCACATACATCCACATTGGTTGCGGTTTAAAGAACAGCGATCATCAGTAACTGAGCAGTAAGTAACCATTTCATATTACCCTGTAACCTTGTGCTTACTGATGGATTGTTTTTTGTTTTTTGGGGGGGGGGGGGTTTGGGGGGGGGAGAGAAGAATAAAAGAGTAATTCTAAAAATGCGTAATTCTAAAAGAGCAGCTAGGAACTTGATCCCACTTCAAGTAATAAAAAAATGAAGTAAATTATAAACTGAAAATATCTATTATATATAAAAAAGCACTAGATGGATGGCCTCTTCCCTCATTTTATAAAGCCAAAGGGCTGGGGGAAGTGAGAAAGCCTGTTATATGGATCCAGTGCACAACTATGAGAAATGCAAAAGTTTGCTAATGGTAATTGAAGTAAAAAAGGTTAGAAGTTAGGACCTTCCAGACTGGGGTTACCTTGACGTGGTTGGAACACTTTTCATTCATGTAATCACAGTAATGTATACTAAAACCCCTTTGTTTATGATGTATGCCAGTGTGCAGATAATATGATATTGTATGGGGCTAGGAATGTGCATTGATTATCTTTTCTATGTTTGTATAAATGTTTGACCAGATCAGTAGCACTTCCACAAAATGTTGTTGTAACTTAGCCTAATTGGAGTGCATCCACAATCCTTGTATTGTATGTATTTATTGGGAAGCCTGGTCAAGCTTCTATGTGGTAATAGCACCTCCAACACCCCCCTTTAATGGGAGGTCCTATACCTTTAATATAAAGCACTGGATGGATGGGCTCTTCCCTCATTTTATAAAGCCAAAGGGCTGGGGGGCAGTGAGAAAGCCTGTTATATTAATCCAGTGTGCAAGTATGAGAAATGCAAAAGTTTGCTAATCATAATTGAAGTAAAAAAGGTTAGAAGTTAGGACCTTCCAGACTCGGGTCCAATCCTTGCATATACTAGCAAAAGTGTGCCCATTGGTGTGTATGTTTTGCTATGTGTGATATAGTGGATATAGAATCTTTACACGTGTATATTTTAAACTGTTACTCAGACACCAGCTTTCAGAGGAACCAAATAGGATAATCCTGCAGGTCTGAGAGTAGACCCAGGCAATCATGCCACACTGTGATTAAAACTAAACATGCTAGGTTAATACTTATTAATATTCACGACGGCAAGTGGAGATGGTACATCATATATTATAACAGAAGGTACCTCACAGCATCATGTTATTATAATAGCATTGCCTTAATAAGCTGACGTATAAACAAACATTTCTCATTCCCGGTTTACCTAAAGAAATGGATTTATCTTTTATTTATATTTATTTATATATATTTATATACTCTTTTATACATATCTAATTGAAAAAAAATTGCTTCAGAGCACTTTTTCATAACTGATAAATGCTTTTTATTTCAGTATTACAGTAGGTTTGGCAATTGGGCCTGGTAGAGTTTAATTGGGGCTTTCATCGGGTACAAGGACAGGATTTAAATCAATACTATCAGTAGCAGCCTCCATAGCTTAATACAGAGAACAAATATACAGAGAAAACAGGGAGAATAAATGGTATTACCAGCTCTGCTGTCACCAATTTGTACCAGATCACTGCTTTATGGAAGGATTATGGGTAACATGGCACACAGTGGGTTACTCTGGTGGTCTGGCACAAAGCAGACAGTGCACATAAATGGGTTCACCACATAACATGTGCAGTAATCATGTGTCCCTGTCTATTGTGCACCACTATTGACCAGGCCTGTATATTGTGTGTTCTTGTAAGTTGGTGTACACCTATCTGTTGCCTCAGAGTTTGTATCCAATAAGGTAAATTGTCTGTCCAATAATCTGTCCTCCCAACAGCTGGTAACAGGATCTTATATACAGGGTCTTATACACAGGGTCTTACACACAGGATCTTATACACAGGAAGTTTTACACAGGATCTTGTGTTACATCCAATACCTCTCCAAAGCACACACCACAATCTACTTTCACTTTCTCTCCTCCTAGCCATAGAGAGCAGGGATCTCTTGTCTTTTATTACTCACTGATACCACCTGCAGGCAGGAGGTGGTATATGAGGAGCATTGGTGTATATGTCCATTACAATACACATCACATCCTGTGTAGCAGACAGAAACTTTTTTTGGATTGCACTTCCTTTCACATGGAGCAGACCCAGGGGTGTGGTTTAAGCTGCCATTTGACCATTCCATTTTGAAATAGGTATGTCAGCTCTTGTAAGTAAGTTTATGTTTTTTGTATATTTTGTGTTGTACCTAATATAAGTCAGTGCTATTCTTTATATACATTTAATGATGGTCATTTAAATAGTAATACACACATACAGATACACCTTTGTGTTTGTGCACTAGAATTCTGTTTTTTGTATGTGTTATATTTTTGGTCTCTAGTTGCACTTTAATATGGATGTACAACAGCCCAATTTTCTATATATTGTGTGTTACATTGAAGGTTTGACCAAGCCTTCTGGGAAATTGTACTCCACACAGAGTTAGATCATGTGCTCGTTTGAGCAAAGTACTTTAAACTAGAGAGTCATCTTCAAACATCCAGGCCACACAATAGAAGCTGTCAGCTCATGCAGCCAAAAAGGCAAGTACCAGTAGGTTAGGACCCAGTTAAAGAAAGCAACCTTGACGTGGTGACTGGGCTTAAAATAATTTGGCCAACTTATTGAACTAATTGCTTTTATTTATCCAGGGTTTAGCAGACTGTTTGTATTAGCAACCTTATGGAGGTAGCCAATATGCAATTAGAATTGTTTATGCACTAGAATTCTGTTTTTTGTATATACACCTTTCCTATATGTAATATCCTATACCCCCCACCACATTGGCAATCTCCTATGAAGATATAAATATATTTCTATAATATATAAGGGAGATATATATATATATATATATATATATATATATATATATATATATATATATATATATCTCAATATAATACTGTACACAGTCTGTACTTTTCTAAATATGCTTCTATTTTTTTGCATATCTCCTCATATATAATGCAATTACATCAGAGCTAGTCACTCGCTTTTAACCAACATTTACGGGAAGTGACTTCATTGATTGAATATTTACATATTCAATCTAACACATCTGACCCAGTGATATTCCATGCCTTGTTTTGAGAAAACAGATAGTGATCCCAGGCATTCTTCCTCATATAAATAAATGTAAATTGTAGTCTTTGTTTAAACCGTTGGGATATAAAGTATTTAGCTGTCCAATCCAGCAAACCTCTGAAGGAGTGGAACCCTGTTACCTCCTCTTAGAGAGACAGACTCAAGCATCATAAACTTTAGATCACTTTCACTGTGGTTATCCTCAGCAAAATGCTTAGGCACTGGTAACTTCACATCATGAGTCTTGATGTTTGATCTATGTTGGAAGATGCAAGATTTGATGGACTGGACCATCTCTCCTACATATAATAGCCTACATGGACACTAAAGTACATATACTACGTATTTGGTGACACAGGTATAAAAGCCCCTGAAATGATAAATCTTCTCAGTTGTGGGGTGTCTAAAATGGTCACCTTTATGTTCAGATCTGCATTGGACACATTTTAAACATTGATACATCCCTCTATATCATGACACTAAAAACGTGTCTCTCTTTGTTTTGGTTTCTTTTATATAAGTGGACCTAATCAATGTTCTACCAATTGTGGGCCCTTTTTGATAAGACACATGTGGAGGCTGCATAAATTCCTCAGTCTCAGGATACCCTCTTTTTAGTATCGGACAATTATTTTGCATGATGTCTCCTATCTTTGTACTTCCCACTGTATAATGTAAAATTAACAATATTCTTTTAGGCTGACTGTCTTATCTGCATTTTCACAGACCAGACAATACTATGCACCCTAGAAAACTGCCCAACCTTAATAGCCCTCTTAACATGAGTTGGATGTAAGATCCCATATAGCAACAGCTGATTCCGGTCAGTCAGTCTCGAGTACAATTCGGTTGTCAGTGCATCTTTCACCTTGACACATACATCAGGGTAATATATTGCATACTTGTCGAAGGTCATGGAAAATCCAATAATTGGTTGCATACATTCTAAATGGTTATAAAAGGACTGCAGGAATGCAACATCGCCCCGCCATATAAGGAATACATCATCTATATATCTCCTTCAAATAGACGTACTGTTCCTCCAGCCAAGCCATAAAGGCATTAGCATATGACGGAATGACGGAGTGACGTTGGATCCCATTGCCATTTCTCTGCATTGGATATAAAAATCCTTATGAAACCGAAAATATCTTTTTGCCAACATTAACCGCAAACAGCCCATAAAAAAATTCAACTTCTGAACTTATACCTATGTATCTAGTTTTAATGGTAAAAAGTAACTTTATGCCACCTACAACTTACATAGGTATAGAGGCGTCTGTCAATAAGACCAAACAGGATGTTACTAGCACTTTAAATATTATGAATAAAAATGAATGGCAAGCATTAAATGATTTGAAACATAGATCTGACATCACGATAAAGCCCTCTGATAAATAGGGATGGCCGTAATTCGAAAATTTTCGAAAATACGAGAAAACACGTAATTTCGAAAATTTTCGAAAATACAAGGATTTCTCTTATTTCCATAAGTACAAAATTTCGAAATTACGAGGATTACACGTATTTTCTAAAATACCTATTTTCGAAAATACTAGTTTTCTCGAATTTTCGAAAATCCGCAAAAACCCGTAATTTCAAAAATTTTCGGAAATACGAAAAATCTCGTAATTTTGAGGGTATTTTTCATTTTAATGAGTCCGCTCGAGGATTTTCGAATTTTAGAATTTTTTCGAAAATTTGCGGATCCTCGAGCGGACCGGATTTTGCGAAGTTCGGACATCTCTACTGATAAAGGGTGGGCCATCATGGTGTTAGACACAGATTATTATGTTCAGGAAATACTTGGGCAATTAGGTGATGGGGATATCTGATGTATTCAATTAGATCAACTGGACTTGAAGTTTAGTTCTAGAAGATATTTCGCTAGTCATCCGACTGGCGAAACAAATTGAGAAAGCCAGTCGGATGACTAGCGAAATGAATGAGAACCTTCACAAGCAGGTGATGGGGATGTTTACCATAAGGTGGATATAGACCCATTTAAGGGCATTCAAAGGGATATTGATAATAAATCATTTCTATTGATCTTAAAAAACATTTGGAAGTTAATTATCCGATCACCTCTGTTCTATATACTTTGCCAAAGATGCACAAGAAAACCCTGTCCAGCCACCATTGAGGCTGATAGTGGCAGGGATCGGTTAGGTCTTCAGACCTATGGCCACTTTGTTGGACAGGGTTCTTGTGTCTCTGGTGCAAGGCATATACCTCAGATTTTCTTGAAAAGTTGAATTCTTTGAATATTTCATATCGGGGGAATATTATCCTTGTGATTTTGGATGTGTCATCACTTTACACGTCCATTCCTCATGATGATGGTATCCAAGTGACATATACTGGAGGTATCTGCACTTTATATCTATATTCACTTTTATTATATATGTGCATGGTCAGCACTTTATATGGACAAATTAATGGACTTGTTGATGTAGACACTTTATTGATTCACAGGATAAAAAGTATACATATTGATGTACTGTACAGCACTACAGCACTTAATAAATCTTGATTGTTATTGCTATCCTTTTTTTTTTCCAAAAAAAATTTTGCTTATTGATATTGGTATGTATATATTGTTTAAAAATACAGCTTCACCAAAAATTATTGGTGCAGCTATACTTTTTTTTATACTGTAAAGTTTATTATAAACATTTTTTGGTATATACAGCTTTCCACCATATCCCCATTTGATATTTGATCCTATTGCTGTGGCCCTGTTTTGACTTTTACTATATATCTATATCTATCTATCTATCTATCTATATATGTGTCCAGCTTTCACCTTGACACATACATCAAGGTAACATATCGCATACTTGTCAAAGTTCATGGAAAACCCAATAGGGGGAGGGAAGCATTGTTCAGAAGAGCTTGAATTTTTTTATGTGCTGTTTGCGGTTATTTATTGATGAAAATTTATTTTTGGTTTGAGAGTTTTATATCCAATTCAGCGGAACAGAGATGGGACCCAATGTTGCTCCTTCATATGCCAATGTCTTTGTGGCCTGGCTGGAGGAAGAGTACGTCTTTAAGTTACCATCCTTCACAAGGCACTGTCTAGCCTGGTGGAGATATATAGATGTTGTCTTCCTCATAAGGTGAGACGACATTGCATCCCTCCAGTCATTTTATAATCATTTAGAATGTATGCACCCAACTATTGGGTTTTCCATGAACTTTGACAAGTATGCGATATATTACCTTGATGTCAAAAAACATCAAAAAATGTATTTATATTATATGTATATTGGATATACACATACAAAAAACCCCACATACAAACAAACAAACAAAAAAAAATAAAATATATATATATATATATATAGTAAAAGTCAAAACAGGGCCACAGCAATAGCATCAAATATCAAACGGGGTTATGGTGGAAAGCTGTATATACCAAAGTATACAAAAATGTTCAAAAGTACAGCAGCAACAACAATTTTGGTGAAGCTGTATTTTTGAACAATATATACAAACCTATATCAGTAAGCTACATTTTTTGAAAACAATAAAAAAAAAAGGATAGCAATATTAATCAAGATTTATAAAGTGCTGTAGTGCTGTACAGTATATCAATAAGTATACTTTTTATCACATGAATCAATAAAGTGTCTACATTGACAAGTTCATTAATTTGTCCATATAAAGTGCTAACCATGCACATATACGGTATAACGTAAGTGACTATAGATATAAAGTGCAGATACCTCCAGTGGTAGTTTTCCCTATATAATCTGACCACTATTGCTCCCAGTACCTCTCAATATTAACTGCTGGCGCAGGATGATGATTATCTGAGGGAAATTTTTTGAAAGCTGCTGGCTCTCTGCAGCTGTAATTTTATCACTGTTAATCCCTTTGACCATTTCTTCCTTGTGCAGCTGTACCAGCTCCTAACAGGACAATATCTCTGTTTTCCTATATCCAATATATCATTTGATAAATAATAATTTGAAGCACCCAACATATGCAGAAATGCACTGAGTATCTATAAGAGATATTCATAAGAGAAATTCCTCTTGTTTCTGCACTTCTAGTTAGTATCCCTCTCTCTGTGCTCAGCCTCTCCCAGAATCTAAGACATGGCTAGAGTGGGTGAGCATGTGCATTAGAGATGAGCTGTGTCTTAAACTCACCCTTTAATTTTGTGTTATAGTGAAAGGGCACTGACTTGCTAAGGGAAAGTTGAATTAAATAACAAGATTTTCTTTCAGCTATAGAAATTTGGAGGGTGTATGTTTGAGTGGGGGCATGGAACTGATTTTATAGGTACAGAACACAGATTATGAGTGAGAGAGCACAGAACAACAGATAATGCTTATTCCTTTTTATGATCAACTAGCCATACAGTGACAGAGGAATAGGCTTTGCTTTCATAGAAGACATAAATTACACATAGTGGGCCCAGAAGAATGGGTTGGATGTGCATACGGGGTGGGGGATTGACAAATCTTTACTGCCAGCCTGTGTACTGCCACCCTTGCAAGTATAACACAAAGAGCTGAAAAAAATGCCAGAGAAGTGGGGGAAAACAGATGTTGGGTGTTGGCAATTAATGCTGTGTGATTAGATGGAAAATTTTTAGCACAGTTTACATTCCCTTTAATATATTCATATTTGTATTTTCGGACATTATTACAGTTTAACTGTCTATTTTAAACTTGTTCAAGCATATATGATATGATGTGATATTGCAGGATATGCTTCCCATTGCTAATTTGCTATACACAAATACTGAAACACCTGCAAGCACTACAAGGGTTTAGAAACTGAATATGTACTGTCAACAGGCCAACAACGTAACATATGCTGCACATTATATTTCTAAAATCTTTTCCAAGAATCTCTTCCCTGCTTAAGTATCCACTAGTGATGTTTGGATAATGTTGGGAAAGTCAAAATCTATGTTAACACACAAATCCAGAGGACAGCAAAGAGTTTCAGATCCCTGTCTAGAGAAAGATTGTTATAAGGGCTACAAAGGGACATTATTTAAAAAGCAACATTTTATGCCAAACAAACCTCCAAATTAGTAGTCTATATTTAGGACACATTTTTTTTTTTGCCCTGTGTAATATCTTTCAGTGTCTTGTTTTCTACAAAAGGATATACTTTTGTTATATACTAAGAATAGTTAGCAGGATAAAAGTGGAGGGTCCACAGTCTGGTACAGAAGATGAAGTTCTAGTGTGCAAGCAGGGGCGTAAATACAAGGGTTACCAGGTGTGCAGTCTGGTACAGAAGATAAAGGACTAGTGTGCAAGCAGGGGCTTAAATACAAGTGGGTCCCCATCTTCTTTTTTTTTGTTAACAGAAATAGTCTCCTTCCAAAAAAAACCCACTGTAGATGAAGCAGTTTAGTGCAATTACAGAAGCTGGAATTCCATGAACTCCACAAATCAATGTGTGGTGATTTACTGTGACACAATACGATGTTTCAGGGTAAAATTTATTTGGTGAACACCTGCAGTAGCAAAGTTTTTGGACTATATGCCTAAGTGACTATGCTCAGGGTGGAGCATAGTTCCATGAAAAAGCATCCTTTTTGTAACATAGACATTTGATTAGAAGCTGGGAGACCGATGAACAGGTATAGAACTTGGAAGATTGGTATGAAGGTAAACTAACAAGAGAGCTAGTGTTTGGGTAGATAAGGAATACCAGAGCTTGAATGTTGGTCAGTAGGTACAGAAGCTGGAGGGTTGGTGCTGATAAGCTGGTTTTCAGTTTCATAAGCAGGAATAATAATATAGAGTCAAAGGTGCTGGATGGCTGAAGCAGAATGTAGCTGAAGGTCTACTGTTTGGAATGAGAAGCAAAACAAGTCGTATCAAAATGCTAAATATCAAATAGAGGTAATAAAGTCATTGGACCTGCATTTTTATGACACAGAATCCAAAATTACAGCCTAGTATCAGCAGTTTATATACATTATTACACCACTTGGGAGGCTTTTATAAGTAATAGTAATAGAGTAATAGAGTAATGGCAGGACTAAACAGGTGTTGCCAAAAATCAAGGTTTGCAATAAGTTTAGCATATAAGTGTACATTTTTATCTGTGCAAGAGAGCAAAATACCAATATATAACATACTCTCCTGGTCTGGCAACATTTCAAGTTCTAAATTTGTCAGGCCTTTAGGGCTTTGAAATCCATGTGCTTTTGTAGCAATAGGGGATTAAGGGGTTCGTGCAGAGTAACAATGTAAATAAATAATGCATGGCAGTATCAAGTTAAGACTGTAAAGTTCAGAGTACATGTTGTTACAATCAACAATAGTTGTTTCAAAAGCCTTTCAGACACTATACTTTATAAGTAGCTATATAATAAGAGCCTTATCTCAAGCAAGGGTAATTACTATATTACACAGCCAGTTAAAGTGCAATAGGCTAAATTTCTTAATGGATTTCCCAGTATGAACTGAACCAAATTAAATGCAGACTACAGTGTATTTAAAAAAAGAAGAAGCTAGATACATCATCTTAGGCTTGTTTGAAAGGTATGAGAGAGCTATTTTAATTAGAGTACACTTGTATGGAGACCACAGTTACCCTTTAAAAGAAGACAAAGCAAATTATGGATTAATCTTCTAAAATTTTAAATTGAAATTAAAAGAAAAGAGCATGCTTGCAGTTCCCCTTTAAAAGACCCATCAAGAGTTGCCATAAAAAGTATCACATAATTCTTTTTAAAATACTATGAATAACCTGTTTAGAGAAAGGGGGAAACACAACACATCTACAGTACAAAGTAAAAAACAGATTATTCAGAGTCAAGACTAAAAAATCCATGAAAAACCATGACTAATTGAAGGAAATTGCCATTACAAAATGACTTCTGTTTGTCTAAATGCAGGGACTGATGATGAAAACTTATTTTGACTTTTCAAGTAATTTTCTGCTTCCCTCAATGTGGTGATCTGAAGAATTTCTAAATTAAAGTTTTGATGAAAAGCTTTATGGGACGTACAATGATTTCACTTAACTTACCAAGGGGATTTAAAGCAGAAAGTAAACTTTATATAGTTTTAAAGGCTGTTCTGCAAAGATTACAATCATATAACACCAATATTTTATGATTGTTTTTGATCCGATAATCCTTTTTCAGCATGAATGAAAAAAAACAATCTGTTCAATTCTGACGTCAGTCATAATAAAATATAATCTTATTTCCCTATGATAAAGGTATTGTACTATCGTTATCATATGCCTTATGTGCTCCCAATTAGTAAAATCCTAATCGTCCATCTATGCTGTTGTTTTATTGCACAAATAAAATGTGCTGTGCCCAGCATTAATCTCAACAAGCAAGAAAATGTTGGTATGCCTTGTGGCTGCTTTACCACATACCTACTTTACTCATTATTTAGCCTAGGGTTTTCAGATCACCTGCTGATGTTGGGCCGCTCTTAATAAACGTAGTAAGCAATGCTGCACTGATTACAAACTGATTGAATTAAACATTTTTGCTGACTCTTGAGTAGAGATGGGATCCGGGTCAGACTCGGACACGGATCCGACAGAAATATTTCAGTACTATAGAACCTATTTTCTATAATTATCGAACGATAATACTCTGAAATGTGAAAAAACTTGAAAGTAGTCTCCAATCGTATTTTCGAAAATAGCCTCGAACATTCAATTATATTCGAAAATTCGCTCCAATTTCGGATTTTTGGATTTTCCCAAGATCTGGGAATCCGAAAACAGAATGAAACTAGTGAGTTTCAGCCATCTCTACCCTAGAGTCTTGCTGCATGTGATTTTAATAAGCGTCCTCTGATTTTTCACAGATCTGGAAGCCAAATTACCAATTAGACTACGGAGCACATTTATAAATGATCGCTATTTTTGCTATTTCGCTATTGCAGGACATCACAATGACAAAAGAGTGCTATTTTCGCCTTATTTATAAAACCGCTTGCTTTCATGGAAAAGTAATGCTGCGGAGACATGTGATGGTAATATAGCCTTATTCATTACGTTAAGTCTGGTATCGCGGCGAAAAGAGAAATACCAGACCAGAAAAGGTGAAATATCAGAGCTATTTTTGTCATTTTTTTATTTAAAGCTATTTATACATTTTGAAAATTCACCTTTTTGTCCATTTTCTCCATTTTGTTGCATTTTTGCAGTTACCAAAATTTTTGCCAAACATCATTACTTACTGGAATGTTCCATTAACATGACTATTTCTTACACAGCACTATGGTATGTTCCCATATTAATGGAACTGGTTTGATAATTAGCTGCAGTTTGCTGAAAATAACCAATACTAAAAAATTAGTCCTATTAAAAAAAAAAGAGAAAATATGCCTCAGTGAGTTTTACACTATTTATCATATCCTTATAAAAAAGAGAAAAATTGCCTGGGTGAGTTTTACACTATTTATCTAATCCTATTAATTAAGAAGCGGTAATAACTTTTGCCACTGGTTATCACTGCTTTATAAATAGCGAAAAGTCCAAATTTGGCGAAAAGGCTATAAGGTGATAATGGAGGCAAAAAGTTTAACAAACTTTTTTAAATATTTATAGGATTGACAAAACAATATACTTTTTATATGATATGTTATATTTACATAGTGGAATAGCAGGCAGTTAACCAAGTACCATGTGTCTGCCCAGCTTCCTTACTAACTGAATCATGAATAACTGTGTTTTAGGGCTCGTTCACACAATGCCCAATTTTATATGTATGTAACTCAGCACATAGAATATGCAATCACGCAGAGGTATTTATTTGAGGATACAATTGAATGTGATCTGTTCCCACCAGTGTGTTGCGCTGAGATAACACACTGCTGCATGCATTTTTAGGCATTGCTGACACAAACAAACAAAAGGCAATGGGACTGTGGCTAAGCAAAACGCACAGTCCCGCACAGAAAAGAAACACATAATGCATATGCTTTATTATGCATTTTACAGCACATTGTAGTGTAAACTAGGACTTATCCAGGGAAAGAGAAATATAGAATGGAGACTTTTGGGTAATTTCCATGTTTCCATTGCAACACTTACAAAAAATTTTTACTTAATAAAAGTTTTTACAGCATTCCACAAGCTAAATGCAAAACCAGAGAGCCAACCAGCTTCTGGTTTTGAAGTGTGAAGCGCCTATCAACAGAAGTCACTAATAAATTAAATAAGATTGGGAGAGAATTAGGCTTTGCAGCTCCCCTTTCAGTATATGCAAATAAGGAGCGGAGACTTCTGGGCAATTTCCACGTTTCCATGGTAGCCCTTACAAAATGTTTTACCTAATAAAAGGTTTTTACAGCATTCCACGAGCTGAATGCAAAACTAGAGAGCCAAGCCTCTTTTGACAGAAAGAAAGCATATTTCTCTTATTTTCTAGGGGGAAGGGCGAGAGTAAGCAACTGGATGTTTTGTATATTTAGTAGGCTAAGATGCATTATTTATTAGGTTATGCATTAAACTATGTTGGGCAGTTCTCTAAAAACTTTGCCACCTTGCCACCATATAGTGTCTTTTAGGAAAGGTCAGAACCACTAAGGCTAAGCGTGGGTTTTACACTAATTTGGATGAATAGTGGCCAGTATAGCATTGCCCCTTAAATATTAAAAGGAAAGTTCAGCGGATAGTATCATCATTTTTAAGATTCTTAGGGGCATATTTCTAAAGGATTGCTATTTTTGACATTTTGCTATTGCAGGACATTGCAATGGCAAAGAGCGTTATTGTCGCCAAATGTATAAAACCGCTTGTTTTTGCTGCAAATTATATTGCTGTGATGATGTTTGGCAGTAGTATCACCGATGTGCACTGACAACTTCACCTTATTCATTACGTTAAGTCTGGTACCGCAGCAGCACGGTGGCTCAGTGGTTAGCACTGATGCCTTGCAGCGCTGAGGTCCTGAGTTTGATTCCACCCTTGGACACATCTACAAGGAGTTTGAATGTTCTCCACGTGCTTGCGTGGGTTTCCCCAACAATCATAAAGACATACTGATAGGTTGTATGTGTATATAAAGTGATTAGATTGTAAGCTCTTCGGGGCAGGACCTGAGTAAATAATTGTAAAGCACTGTGGAATATGTAGTGCTATATAAGAAATAAAATACATAAATACAAAAAGAAAAATTGTGTCGGCCATTACCAGAAGAGGGCTGCAAATCTGCCTACCTTAAAGGAGGTCTTTAAAAAAAAAACACTAATGTATATGTTGAATTTAGTGGCGTGTTTATAAAGCAGAGAAGGTGAAATTTCAGAGCTATTTTTAACACTATTCATAAATAGGTAAAATTTCACCTTTTTGCCATCTTTTGCTGCCTTTTGCAATTTTTGCAGTTTTACCAGAATTTTTGCCAAACATTGTTAATGCATTTTACATAGCATAGCATTAATGAAAATCAAAGCGTTATTATAAAGTGCCAAACTGTGGATTTTTATCTGAGGTGGCATAAATGCATCTTGGGGAATGGCACAGAAATGGGTTATTTTGCTTACTGGAATGTTCCGTTAACATGACTATTTCTTACACAGCACTATGGTATGTTCCCATATTAATGGAACTGGTTTCATAATTAGCTGCACTTTGCTGAAAATAAACAATACTAAAAAAAATAGTCCTATTAATACAATAGAGAAAATTCACCTGGGTGAATTTTACACTATTTATCATATCTTTAAAAAAGTGTTAGGCTATTTTTAAATTCAGTGTGTATTAACCAATTTGACTCTACTTTGAGAAGCCCCCAGGGAGTATTATCTATTTACCATCATATGCGCTGAACTTAACTTTTCGACACATTTTCAGCATTATTAGTGTTACTTTTTGCAAGGAAATTTTTGCTTTTGATGAAAATTCACCTTTTTAATAATTATGACAAAAAGAAAAGTTAAAAGTTTAAAAAGTTGTGGAGAAGTCTGGCAAAAACAAATATTAAAATAATGCCCCTATAAAAATATGTCCCTTAGACCACCATTTGACTTTTGACCACTATTAGTAAATAAAGAAAATTGAAAACCTTAAAAAAGCGGTCTTAGGAAAATTGGAAGTTGCAGATCGTATTAGAGAAAATGCTGGGGAAAAGTACCCCCCTGGGTTCTTATTCGTATTGAGAAACACTCCACAATGTACTGACACCTTCCATGGACCCATTGGCAGGCTAAATAAATGGCCACTTGTGCATTTTTGCCACCTCAGAATCACTGAACTTAACACAATAAAACACTAATTGTTCCCCTTAGTTTGTACTATGCATACCTAGTTATTCTACATATTCTGTTCCATTTTGAAAAATCATTTGAATTTATAATCCTTGATATTCCC
Source organism: Hymenochirus boettgeri (assembly GCA_019447015.1). Classification (NCBI taxonomy): domain Eukaryota; kingdom Metazoa; phylum Chordata; class Amphibia; order Anura; family Pipidae; genus Hymenochirus; species Hymenochirus boettgeri. The sequence goes on from CM033470.1 coordinate 161,879,210, forward strand.
TGTTGTTGACACCAGTGAGCTGACATTTCAGGTTCTATAATGCTCCTTCTGGCCAGACTAATGTGGAATGTTCCTAACAGTAATATCTACGGATTGGCTGTTGGATGGGTGAAATATGCTCAGATCTCTACTGAGCAACTGAATCAACCTAGGCGCTGGTTCAAGGGCAAGACCATAACAAACATCCTGCAAAAAGTCAGTATTTTGTTACCATTTATTTATACACAGGCAAAATGCTGAATGGGCAGGTTAAGGTCATTTGGATGGAAAAACATCAGCCCAAACATTTATAGAGAATTACCCCCTAAGCCCATTTTCCTTTTAATGGAATTTTTCTGATGCTCCCACTCTGAGTTATAGGTACTACAAACAGCCATTCCCAGGCAGAAGTCCCAACTCTTCTTCGCCTGTTGCAAGCTGGTTGCGAGTGTGCTCAGGAGCTCATAACTGCTTGTTTTAATAGCAATGATATAGCATTGCCCCCTATAGATAATGTAAAGTTGTTTCAGCGAGTATAGTGAACCTTTACCAGGATTGCTTAAAATCTGGCAGTCTCCTAGATATTGTCTTCAATCTGCCCAAAATCATCTAAAAATTGCTTATATCTGACACAGTATCTTACGGATTGCAATCCATCTGCATACCCTTCAAAATGACACCTTTAATAGTTACACAGTGCAGGGCTGCAAGGGCAGATAATAAAGGGACCTGATCTCATGTAACATATACATTAACACTTTTCAGCTGCTGCCTGGAGTATTAATCACTGAGTATTCACGCACTAAAGGAGACCATACAACAAACTCACTTTCTGATGTCCACCTGATCTGTTCTTTTTGGCTATCATTCTGTATTTGAAATTTTTTCACGATACTTCACCCATATAAAACACTGCTTTGTGTATTAGGAAAACTGTACATCTTAGTTATTCTAGGTTATCTGCTCAGTTTGAGCATCATTTCTAAAATAATAATTTACAAATGGCAATTATAACAAGATATTTCTACTCACTATAACCTAAGGTGCATGTCTACATCAAGCAGTGTTTAGTGTATTTGCTGAGATACAGTGCTACACAGTGGCAATGTTCGTAAAGAACATATTAAATGTCTTCAAGACTTGCTCTGTACAGCTGAGTAAATAGAAACTGACATCACACTCTAATGAATTTTAACACCCAATTTCAGAATGAAATATGTTTGTTAAATAACTGTCATTACTGGCAAGCAACACTATCAAGGGATTTCTGTCTGTGGTTTCCATTATACAAGCTGAATTCTAATATTGGTTCAGAGAGGTGTTATGAACCATAAGAGATTATTTTCCCTACGTGACTGAGCATCTAAACCGATTAAACAGTATTGCAGTACAATGTGTAACGGATCAACAGAATTGAGAAAATGAAAGCATTGACAAAGAACGTTGGCAGTACAATGTGGAAATGGTACCTTGGGGAGTTGAGGAGTACATTGTTTAAATATATCCTTCATTAAAAAGCTTGTGATCCATGGTGCTATAAATTAATTCAAAAGTAATTTCCTTAGGCAAATTATATTTGAATTCTTAACATTTTCTAAAGGCACTACATGATTAACCATCTAAAAAAAATACAGAAATGGGAATAAGAGGCGCAGCACATGTGTTTAATCAAGTTCAAAGCAAAGATTGGTAATGAAACTTTAGATGTTTAAAAGTTAGGAAATCTCAGCTTGGTGACAGTTGGTTATTCATTTATTATGAAGAAATATTAAGAGATTGGGTGGTGATTGCAGTTAGGGTTTTTCAGTTCATGTGCATTTGTGTTGAAATCCATTAAAGGGTATCTCCACCAGGATTTTAACTTTCTTTTATTCAAGTTTAACTGAAGGACAGGAGGTAAATGCACTATGTCTTACCTCCTGTCCTTCAGTAAAACTTACAGGAGAGCAGGAGAAACTTACACACGTATCGCTCCAGCGCTGCTGACAGCCTTCAACTACACTGACATTCCCTGATGGATCCACAGTCCTTTGCATTGTGTGCACGTGGGCACACTGTGCAAAGGAGCGTGGACGCGGTGGAGACTGTCAGTGAAGTCGGCGCTGAAGCGATACGCGGGTAAGTTTCTCCTGCTCTCCTGTAAGTTTTACTGAAGGACAGGAGGTAAGGCATATCGCATTTACCTCCTTTTCTTCAGTTAAACTAGAAAAAAGAAAGTTAAAATCCTGGTGGAGATACCCTTTAAAAGTTTAAATTGTTTGTAGTAAATTATTTTTCCGTGTATAGAAATGCTAGTTATCATTATACAGTATTACATATACCATGGAAAGCTAGTTGAGGGAGTAGTTCACACTTTTTTCACAAAGCGAATAGTTGACACCACTGTCTATAAGACTTAGGGGCATATTTATAAAGGGGCAGTGTTGCAAATTCGTGATAACGTGTCTTTACCGACATTGCAAAACCAATCAGCATTAGTATTTTTTTTTACAAATTGCCATCTATTTTTTGCTGCCAAATTTTTTGCTCACCCATTAGATGACTGTTGTAGTCCTTACCAACCGTGCTGAAATTTGGGGCCACAAAACAATAATGGTTGCATCATAAAATGCAGCAATAACAAACCAGAGGGAATAACCAATACTGCTGGTTAATAAATATAGCCCTTAATTTTAAAAGTGTATGTGAATTTTAATTACAGTTCAAGTGTCAAGACGTAAACTCAACACAATACAGATAAAAGGATTAAGACCATGTAAAATGAACCAATAACATGTAACAGGAACCAAGGACATGAACACACCCAAATAAAAGCACTCCGGATTATCCGTAATGATCATGGGAAAAGTAAGAACAGCCTTTTCCTAATTGCAGCTGAAGCTAGATTCCTGCTGTCTGAAAATGAAAAAGATAACACAGATGTCAAGAAGTCCAATGGCCTGGCCAGATAGCAGAACATTAGGATTTTAATAATTAAGTTTAGTTTTCAATTTAACATTAAAAAAACAACAACACATTAATCTAAAGATGCATCTTCTGTATTGTCAATGCAGGTGGTACTTAATGTTTCTGTCTCATATTCCCACTTCTTCCATGTTTTGTTTTGAATAACTGAGTACATTTTAACAGATATAGCATAAGTAAAGTTTTTAGTTAGTTTTAGATGGAACAAGAAAAAAGCAAATTATAAGGAGAACATTAAAAGGTGCTTTGTTATATTAATTAATAAAATTTAGCCACACTAATAGGAACATTATCATCAGCATTGCTAGAATTTTTATTTAAATCTAAAATATCACAGCAGGGCAGGATTCTAATAAAATGAGATCATATTGCAATACACAGCACCAATTCAACAATTAAACATATCAAATGAAACAAATACTGCACCCCAACATTACCCTTTAAAAGAGACACTTCTAGAACAGTTTAATAAATGAAACTTGGTTGAAATATATGCACATCTAAGCCTTAAAAAAGCAACATACTATTGCCTCCCCTTTATTCTAAATATCTTAAAAGAGTTAAAAGCTATTATCACCACACCCAGACTACTTAAGGTCTCCTAACGGGACAATAACTTTTGTTAGCACAATGTTGTCTAGTTCATTGTTATTTGCATGGGTACCTTAACATGAAGTATCTGTCCTATCCCACTGCTAAGATGTCAAAACCTCCTCACCTCTGAGCAGAGAGACACCCTCCTTTGGATTTAAATCTTACTTAATTTCTGCTGAAAACAAGTGGACAGGACAAAGGGTTACTATTCAACATAGGGACATCTCCAGTTATTTTTCAAACTTGAAACCCATGAAAATATAGCCTGATGCGTTTCAAATGCTACCACACTCTTACTCATAGGCGATCACCTATGAGTAAGAGCGCGGTAGCGTTCGAAACGCATCAGGCTATATTTTATGTATTGGACTGATGGTCTATGAGGAACTGCTGCACATGTAAATAAAGATCAGCATTTTTATTTCTATCTACGGTGATCATTGTGGTCTATTTGAGCTCGGACCGAGCGACAGGAAATCCCTTCCATATCTAAGTGATAAGTACATGCGGACTTGGTGAAGGGTCCGGGGCCGTTCGCACCCGGACCAACAGAAAGGAGCGGTGAGTGTACATTGTGACTGATGCAAGATAAACAATTGTCTTTTGTTTTGAACTAAGTCTGATAGTGGTGCACTCACCTGATGGAACAGCACATGATTAAGGGCATATGCACCTGAATCAAGGGAAACAGTATGAGTGTTTCAGTTCATGTGAATACTACATTAGTATTATTTAGCTATTTTATTGCTAAAATATAATATCATATACCACATGTTCCAGGGGTTGACATTTTGTATCTTATTATTACCCATGAAACTAAAACAAAATATAAAATAAATAAAAATGTATACCGTATATATATTTATATGTTTATAGGAGATATAGGAAAGATGTATATGACTTTGTGTAATTTGTCTCTCTTAACATCTAAATGACCATAAATAAATGTAAAATAAATATAGTATTAGGTACATGACAGACAAGATATATAAACTTATATACTATAATAATAATAAATAATACTAATAGAGCTGCTACTCCTATTTTAATATGTAATAGTAAAAAAAAACCTCTGCATGTGTTTTGACGGAAGTTTCTGTGTATCACTCGTGTCTCCATCACTCTCCATCAGTAAAAGGAAGACTTCATAGTGGGGACAGGGCCAGCAAGTGTGTGAAAGGAAAAGAGGAAGGAAAGAAACTGGAATAAGTGAACTGTCTAGTATAACAGACAGAGGTCTCCACATTAATACACAAGTAGAAATGTGAGTATATTTGGTAATGCTATCATATAAGGTTCCATTTATTATAGAGGGGGCAAATAATAATGTTTGGTGTTACACATACAGAGTTCACTACTCATAAGTAGAATATAAACAGCAATCGTTTATCCAGGGGTGCAGCGGCATTTAAAGGAGTTAAAATCTTACTAACTGATATTAAATCCTTCATTGCGCTGGCTGCATGGGAATTGCAAAAGACACCTGTGCAGCTGGCACAACTAATATAATACTGTATGTGTTTTGTGCAAACTAAAAGTGTGACTATTTAACACCTGTTGCTCAGTAGGGATGTCCGGTTCGTGAATCCGAACCCAGATCCGCGGCAGATTTGTCCCGTTCGCGAATGTTGGATTTTTCCAGATTTTCGAGATTTTCCGCCTTTCAAACTTCCGAGCCACGGATTTCTCGTAATTTCGAAAATTTTCGAAAATACGAGAAATCCGCGGCTCGGAAGTTTGAAAGGATTTCTTGTATTTTCGAAAGTGTGTGAAAATACGTATTTTCGAAAATTTCCGAAATTACGAGGATTTCTCGTATTTTCGGAAATTTTCGAAATTACGAGGATTTCTCGTATTTTCGAGGATTTTTTTCATTTTAATGGGTCCGCTCGCGGATTTTCGAATTTTTGAATTTTTGCGAAAATTCGCGGATCCTCAAGCGGACCGGATTTTGCGAAGTTTGGACATCTCTATTGCTCAGTGGGTAAAGCACATTTTTCAAATAGAGATCTACCCAGAGCTATTGCGGCTCTGTGTAAAAATCTCATTGGTGTTATGCAACTGTAATACAATATTCAGTCCAGTTTAGTATTACAAATTCAAGCCAAATAATAATCTCCAGTAATGATATTTATAAAAACTTTACACATACCCACATTGCCCTTATACCCCCCTCACACAATTAATGTCTATGCTTATACTTAATGATGTCTTATATTGTCCCATACATTACAGAGAATGCCCAAATATAATATATACATCCTGAGGACGACCAACATGGCGGCCGAAATGCGTTGATGGCGTGGCATTTGTTTTAATAAATATATTAATCAGACCCAGGAGAGAAGTTTTTAAAGGAGCTAAAAGCTCCCCACAGAGTATATAATGAAGTAGAGCCTTCTTATAACAGAAGGTACCTCACAGACTCATGTTATTATAATAGCATTGCCCTAATAATGTAACATATAAACACATATTTCTCACTTCCAAATAAATGGGTGGGGACATGCAAAGTATCTCAGTTATTGCCTGTAGCATGTGTCTAGATGTAATTCATCCTAATGGTGTAGAGCAGGGTTGTTGAACCTGTGACCGTTCATATGTTTGAAAAGTACAACTTCCAGCATTCTGTTAGCAGTAAGTTTTTTTTTCTTTATGTCCATTGACTAATGAATGTATTAAGATGCAATACAGAGTAATGATATAGAGCATGGGTGTTGAACTTTTCACATGTTTAAAAACTACAAATCCCAGCATTCCCTGGGTGCACAGAATGCTGGAAATTTTATTTTTCATACATCCTTGAAAAAAGCCCTTTAACTAACTTACAGACATTAAAAGCCCATGCTTTAGAGATTCCTAGCAAAGTGTTTGAATATGCACATGTTTGAAAACTACATCTCCCAGCATTCTCTGTTAGCAGTAAGTTTCTTCTTTATGTCTATTGGCTAATGGATGTATTAAGATGCAATACAGTGTAATGATATAGAGCATGGGTGTTGAACTTTTCACATGTTTAAAAACTACAAATCCCAGCATTCCCTGGGTGCACAGAATGCTGGAAATTTTATTTTTCATACATCCTGGAATAAAGCCCTTTTACTAACTTACAGACATTAAAAGCCCATGCTTTAGCGATTGCTAACCAAGGGTTTGAATATGCACATGTTTGAAAATTACAACTCCCAGCATTCTCTGTTAGCAGTAAGCTTTTTCTTTATGTCCATTTGCTAATGAATGTATTAAAATGCAATATAGTGTAATGATAGGGTGTTGAACTTTTCACATGTTTAAAAACTACAAATCCCAGCATTCCCTGGCTGCACAGAATGCTGGAAATTTTATTTTTCATACATCCTGGAATAAAGCCCTTTTACTAACTTACAGACATTAAAAGCCCATGCTTTAGCGATTGCTAACCAAGGGTTTGAATATGCACATGTTTGAAAATTACAACTCCCAGCATTCTCTGTTAGCAGTAAGCTTTTTCTTTATGTCCATTTGCTAATGAATGTATTAAAATGCAATATAGTGTAATGATAGGGTGTTGAGCTTTTCACATATTTAAACACTACAGCTCCCAGCATTCCCTGGCTGCATAGAATGCTGGAAAATATTTTGTTCATACATCCTGGAATAAAGCCCTTTTACTGACTTACAGACATTAAAAGCCCATGCTTTAGTGATTCCTATCCAAAGGTTTCAACATGCAAGTGATTCATCTGCCCTTCCCTTACTTCCATAGCAATTACACTATCGATTTATTCAGGGCCCTTCAGGCAGTAGGAGTCACACATCCAACCACCTATCTGATAGCTATAATCCATGTCAATGGAATATACCTGCAGGTCTGAGAATAGACCTAGGAATTTCTGACACATTGTGCAGTTCAAACCAAACAGCACCATCGGGGAACCTATGATAACCTATGATCATATATAGATATCACTTGTGAGGTGAGAGACTATCATATGTTTTTAAAAGTGACATATAAGTCTTGCAACTTCCTACTAACACTGAGAAAAAAATTTTTTTGATTCGCTAACACTGCTATCAATCTAATATTAAGCACACCATTGGATATAACACTAAAAGGGAAGTGATAAACATGTTCCTTTTTAAGCTTACATTGCCTCAATGTAAAACTTCCTGGGGTGTGGCTAAACACTCCATTTTGAAGATTCCATTACAAAACATGAGTGGGGACTATGCAAGTACTTTTATTTATTTATATATTTATTTATTTATATATTTTGTCTTATTTACACACAGTATATTTCTATATACTTTAATGTCATTACTACATATTTGTTAATATTGATATAACTATTTATTTAGTGCTTAAACAACATATAAACACTGTTACTATGTATAATACTTTTACCCACTCCCACCAACATAGTACGTCTGAAAAACCCAATGATGTATTCCCCATGATTTTATAAATGTATTTATATAATATAAGGGATATATATCTAGATATATTATTATACGATATATAGAGAGAGAGAGAGAGAGAGAGAGAGAGAGAGAGAGAGAGAGAGAGAGAGAGAGAGAGAGAGAGAGAGAGAGAGAGAGAGAGAGAGAGAGAGAGAGAGAGAGAGAGAGAGAGAGAGAGAGAGAGAGAGAGAGAGAGAGAGAGAGAGAGAGAGAGAGAGAGAGAGAGAGAGAGAGAGAGAGAGAGAGAGAGAGAGAGAGAGAGAGAGAGAGAGAGAGAGAGAGAGAGAGAGAGAGAGAGAGAGAGATAGGGAGAGAGAGAGAGAGAGAAAGAAAGAGAGATAGAGAGAGCATAAAAACACAAGGTTGAGTCAGACTGGTCTGCTGGAAATGCCAAGGCTGATTTATCTTTCTCCAAACTCCCAACTTCTTCATGTATTTATCTAATAAACGTTTCCTTTCCATTGGTTTATTTTCCCTTGTGTGCCACCCTGACCTGCGTTTACATAATAGCAGAGTTCTGAACTTCATCAATTGTAAAAGTCAACATATTATAAATTACACATTTTCATTCTTCCTAACATCTTCCTCTCATTAGTATTTTTCCAACTACCCTTCTTTCCCTCTTGATGCCATACACACCACTTCACATGGCATTTTTTAAAACATTTGTATACCTTTTAGTAAGTAAACGGAAAAGAAGGATTAGGAAAGAAGAATTCTAAACTAAAAGGGACATTTTGACCCCCAAAAAGAATTACCAGAACCCCCAATCTATACAGTAAATAAATCGCTTAATTGTTTCCTGTTTGTACTGTTTTTTCTCAGGCTCCGATGACAAGGTTAGGGAGAGGTGAAATGGAGATTTTAAAGGTGTAAGGGATCTTATATAGAAATCTGATTTCACAACACTACATGACAAATTCCAGTGCTGCATATTACAAATAAAATAGACATTGCTGCTTTTTGCTGTTTCGAAAAAATAAATAGGTTCCATGGAATCACTACTTTTGTGATTATGTCCTGATGACTTTTTCCACTTTATTTCCAGTGTTTTAGAGATACTGTACATCTATTGGAATAGAATAATACCTTGTGAATTAGGCTACTCCAGTTAGAAACTTCTGCATAATAAACTAACCATGCTCCTAATATATCTGGGAATGCGAAGTTCTGATAGCACTACAATTCTGCTCTCCAACATAGCTTGATGATCAGATACTTTTGCATACATACAGAAGAAAGTTTATAGATAACAGAAGAAAGTCTCTGAAGGATCATTGGCTTAACCTGTTGAGGAAGATTTTTTGTTTATAAACTTCAGTTCTACAATTATAAGACATTTAACTTTAAGTTTTATAAGTGCATACTTACCTATTGTTGTTATTAAAGGGCATCTCCACCCTCAATAAAAAGTTTTTATATATTGTAGTGCATGCTCTCCCACCCCCAACCTCTATAATGGAACTTAAAAAAATCGATTCCAATGCCTATTTACAGCTCCTCATTCCAGCATGGTTCTGGTCTGGCTCCCCTGCCTGCCGGAACTACATGCAGGGGGCCAGACTGGCAGCTGCGGCTTTGATTGGCTGAGAGGAAGCCAATCACAGCCACGGCTGCAGAGCAATACAGAACTATGCTGGAACAAGGATCTGTAAGTAGAGATTGGAATCGATTTTTTTTTTAATTCTTTATTTTATTGACACTGTACTGTTCACATGTATAAAATCATTGTAGGACTGAGATGGATTAGTTATGGTTCATCCGTATTTGTTCAATAAAAACATAACAATGTCAGTTTTTTTAACAATATAGAAAAGTGAAATATAACTAAACAATGAACAAATATTAGGAAGGGGTAGGATATGGGAAAAAGAGGGGGTAATAGGAAGGTGGGGGTAGGTGGGGGGGAGAGAGATCCGGCTCTTACTTTATATTAAACCTTATTATTCATTATTATAAAGTATACTTTGTAAATACACAGTGTTTAACGGTTAGGTTGTGATTAAAGATTTGTATTGGTGGGTGTCCATAAAGAGGATCCAGGGGGACCAGGTTTGTGTAAATTTCTTTTCTGTGTTCTGGATTGTAGCTGTTAATTCCTCTATCCTCTATCCAGCTATGGATTGGGGGGGGGGGTGGTTTTTTTCCAGTATCTTGGGATTGTTGTACGGCCTGCGATTAGAAAGAAGCGGAGAAGGTTCCTCCGTGCTAATTCTATTGGCATTGGTAGCATAGATAATATTATAATAGGCAGTGTGCATGGGATTATGTTGAGAGTTATTTGTTCGTAAATTGTAACTATAGTTTTCCAGTATGGTTGAATTAGTGGACAGTTAAACCAGATGTGGGCGTGGGTTCCAATTTCTTGGTTACATCTCCAGCATGTGTTGGGTATTGATGGGGATATTTTATGTAGAACTGAGGGGCATCTATACCATCTTGTGAGGATTTTGTAGTTTTTTTCCTGTGCGTAGTTTGATATTGATAGTTTGTGGGTAAGTATGAAGCTTTGGGACCATTGATCAGGTAGGAAGGTTGTTTTTAGTTCTTGTTCCCATTTTAGGGCGTATGATGGTAGGTTCTGTGATGATTTAAGTTGTAGAATTTTATAGATCCTGGAAATTGTGTGGGTAGGGGGGGTAGAGGTTGAGCATAGCTGTTCGAACGTGGTTGAGTTGTCTTCATGGTGGATGTTTTTCAATATATTGTTGGTAAAGTGGGTAAGTTGAGTATATTGGAACCAGAATTGGGGTTGAGGGTTATTGTCTCCTATTATTTCTTGTAGGGGTTTTAGGTTTGTCGCTGAGGTTATTTGACCAATTGTAGGGTTGTCTTGGTTGGTCCAGTGTAGGGGGTTGTATGTGGGGTTGAGTCCAGGTGGGAAGGCTGGGTTATGTTTAATTGGTGTCATCTTCCCTGGTATAGTAGCGATGTTAAGGGTTTTGAGTGCGTAGTCCCAGGATTTTAAGATCATTGGTGCGAAATAGTTTGTTGTGGGTAACTTTGGTCTGTCTTTTGGGGTTAGCAAGGGAATTGCTGATATGTTAGTAGGAGATAATCTTGTATTTATTTCCACCCATGCTTTATTTTGTTTATTGTATTGCCAGTCTGTAATATGGGTTAGCATTGTTGCCAGGTGGTATTTCTTAAAGTCCGGAAGGTTTATGCCACCCATTTCTTTGCTGCGGGTTGTATAGCTGATTCTGTGGGGTCCTTTACTCCATATGAAATGTAGAAATTTTTTTTGTATGGTTGTAAAGTAGGAGTTGGGTAGAGCAATGGGTATTGTTTGAAATAGGTAGAGGAAATGAGGAAGGGCATCCATTTGGATAATATTAGCTTTACCAAACCATGAATGCATTCCTTGGTATAGTGATTCCAGATCGGAGGACAGTTTCTGCAGTGCTGGTAAGTAATTGATAGAATATAGATCTAGGGGGTTGGGGGTTATTTGTATGCCAAGGTAATTTAGAGAAATAGATTTCCATTTGAAGGGGAAGTTGGATTTCATTAGATTCAACGTTACCTCCCGGAGTGTGATATTGAGGCATTCTGATTTTTGTGTATTAATTTTGAAATTGCTAAGTTTGCCATATGTGTTTATTTCTTGTAGAATATTAGGGAGGGATATGTGTGGGTTAGTGATATATAATAGTAAGTCATCTGCATAGAGAGCTAGTTTGTGTGGTTTATGGGATATATTTATGCCTGTGATGTTGGGGTTATTTCTTAATGCAGTTGCTAGGTGTTCCATGGTGAGTATGTATAAGAATGGGGACAGCGGACAGCCTTGGCAGGTGCCATTTGTGATTTTGATTGGGTTTGAAAAGGTGTCATTGATTTTAATTCTGGCGGTGTTATTTTGGTAGAGAGACATTATTTTGTCTGCGAAGGCTGTACTGATTCCCAGGTGTATAAGTGTTTGGTGTAGGAATTGCCAGTTAACTCTGTCAAATGCCTTCACGGCATCAATTCCGAGCAGGTATAGGGGGATCTGCTTCTGTCTTGTGTAGTGGATAAGAGAAATAGTTCGTATGGTATTGTCTCTGGCTTTTCTTTTTGGTATAAAACCAGATCTGTGTGAATCCAGACAGGTATTAGGTCTTGGAGGCGTGTGGCTATCATTTTAGCATATAGCTTGACATCTATGTTTAGCAATGATATTGGTCTATAGTTACTGCATTGTAGTGTATCTTTGTTTTGTTTGGGGATGACTATTATGTGTGTTGTAACTGCTTGAGTGGGGAATGGATGTGTTGGTGATATTGCATTGAAAGATGTTAGAAGGGTGGGTAGGATTACTTGTTTTAGTGTTTTATAAAAAAGGGGGGTAAATCCGTCCGGGCCTGGGCTTTTGCCTGTGAGTGATTGTTGTATGGCTGTTAGTAGTTTCAGTTGAGTGAACGGTGAATCCAATGATGCTAGTTGGTTTTGAGGGATTTGGGGTAGTGAGGTAGATTTAAGATAGTCTGCTATGATATTCTGGTTAGATACGTGTGGATGATGTACCGTAGATTCGGGGGGGGAGACTGAATATAATTTTGTATAGAATTTATGGAATGTTTCTGCTATGTCCTCCGATCTGGACACGGTTTTCCCTTGTGGGGTTTTTATTCTTGCAATATACGTTGATTTGGTACATTTTTTGAGCGATTTGGCCAAGGATCTGCCACTTTTGTTGCTAAATTCATATATTGAGCGGTTTCTTAGTTGGGTTCTATAATTGAATGTTTCATCTAGTGCTTTGGTTAGTTTTTGTCTGGCTATTGTTAGTTCTTGTAGAATGTTTGGTGTTTTCTGGTGTTTATGAGATAGTTCTAGTTTATGTATCTCTTGAATTAGAGTCTTGATGTGGTGATCATGTGCTTTTTTGATTCTTGCTCCGTGTTGTATGAATAACCCTCTTAGGACGCTTTTAAGAGCTTCCCATTTGATAGGTGGGGAGGTTGTGTCTTTCCTATGGTCCTGTATGAAGTTATTTATTGCTGTTTCGATTGCTTTTAGGCATATATCGTCTTTTAGTAATTTGTTGTTTAGTCTCCATGTCCATGTGGGTTTTCTATATGAATGGATTGTTAGAGTTAGATATATTGGGGCATGGTCGGAGAGCGTTATGGGGCCAATAGAGGTTTGGCAGGACCATGATAGTAGAGGGTGAGAAGTGAAAAATAGGTCGATGCGGCTATATGTGTTGTGTGGGGTGGAGTAAAAGGGGTAGTCTTTCGTAGTGGGATGTAGCGCTCTCCATGCATCTATTAAGTGTAATGATGTCAGTTTTTGTTTCAGTTTTCATAATGCTTTTTGTGAGAGGTGTGATTGTATTGAGGTTGAGTCGATAGAGGGATCGAGTGAGAGGTTGAAGTCGCCTCCAAGGATTATATATCCTTCTGCAAAATTTTCTAGTTTGTTGAGGTATTGTAGTGCAGCGGAGATTTGACCCGTGTTGGGTAAGTATACTGTAGCGAGGGTAAATGTTTTGTTGTAGAGAGAGATTTTAATTGCTAGAAAATGTCCTTCTTTGTCTTTTGTTGTGTCTAAAATTTGGTAGGGAATTTTTTTATGGAATGTAATTGCTACTCCTTTGGTTTTAGCTATGGGGTTGTGGCTATAATGCCAGTGTGGGAAGTGTCTATCTCTGATACCTGGTGTGGAATTTGATTTGAAATGAGCTTTGGGATGTTCAGTCCCTTAGCGTTTAGTGAGCAGATCCTTAGCCGTTGCTCCATATTATTTTAAACATAAACATTTCTTATAGTGAGTGAGCCGGATCTCAGGGTGGGGAGATGAGGGGAAGGGGACAATAGGGTTGGGGAGGTTGTTGTAGGGGTGGAGGTGGGGTAGTAAACATTAGTTTGCATAAACAATAATCATAATATTTTGAACTATGTAAACCTTATGCATAACATTTTGGTAAACAATCAGGTATGGAAAAAAAGAAGAAAGTAAAGGAACCTGGTTTAGATCAGGTTCTGTTGATACATTACTTATAAAGTTGCCTCCCCATTGGTTTTGGAGGATAGTCAGTAACGGGGGTTCGTCATCCTGGAAGGGTCTCATGGTGGGGTGTCGTTCTCCCATTTGCTCATGGGTTGTGCACCTTATAGGCGAATATGCGAGCAAGAAGTTAGGTATTTGTATTATGTTTAGGTTGGGGTAGCTGGGTGGTTTCTGGGTGACGGAGAGTTTGGACGTTTGGTAGGTTTTGTTGTTGTGGTCCATTTTTCTTTGGGTTGGCGGATTGTTGTTGTAGTGGATGGTTCCCATTCTGGTAGGGTTATTGGTGGAAGTTGAAGTTTATGTAGGAAAGTTGGTAGATCCTCTGTTTGGCGTAGGTTGGCTATTATATTGTTTTTCCGGGCGTTGAGTGAAAAGGGGAACCCCCATCTGTATGTGATGGATCTTTCTTTTAGCATTTCAAGTAAAGGTTTGAGGGCTCTACGTTGTTGTAGGGTTCTTGTTGAGATATCTGCGTACAGGTGGATATGGGTATCGTTGAATTCGATATCTGTGCAATCTCGGGCTTTGGTCATTATCTGATCTTTGAGTTCAAAGTAGTGGATACAGCATATAACGTCTCGTGGTCTGGGGTCTCCAGTGTCCCTGGGGCGGAGGGCCCTGTGTATGCAGTCGATTTGTATGTCTGTATCCTCTGTGCGGCCTAGTAAGGTATTGAAGATTTTTGTAACTGTTGGTTTCAGTTCTGATTGGGGTATTGACTCCGGGAGTCCCCTAATTCTTCTATTATTACGCCTTCCCCTGTTCTCTATGTCGTCAATTTGGTTTAGCAGAGAGCGGATGGTTCTTTGTTGGGATGTAATAGTAGAGTGTACCTCTTGCATTGCTAGTTCGTGGTTTTCCAAGCTGGTTTCCATCCGACCTCCCATATCTCTTATATCTGAGCGGAGACCCGCCACTTCTTCTTTAAATGTGTTCTCCATTCTAGAGATTAGAGTGTCGAAATCTGTTTTAGTGGGAAGAGAACGGAGGTAATTTCTGATGGAGTTTGTGTCTGTGGGTTTCTGATCTGAGTCACTGTCAGAGTCGGGTTCTGTTTGTAGTTGTACCTGGGATGATGGTGCTGATCGGCGGGTGTGCTGTCCTTCTGTGATGTCGGGATCTTTGAGGCATTCCTCTTGCCCATTTTGAGTGAGTTTGGCTCCTTTTTTGGTGCTTAAAAGTGCTAATTATGCGGGAGAGGGCACGGAGCTCTAGCTACATGCGTCCGTATCTGAGGCCCGCCAAGCCACTCCCCCCTGGAATCGATTTTTAAAGTTTCAATACAGTGGTTGGGGTGGGAGGGCATGCAGTACACAACATATGAAGGATTTTACTCTAGAAGAAGGCCAGCCATAGAGGGATCGGGAGGGAGGGGGGGAAGGGCTCCCCTGCACATGCCAGCAGCAACTGAGAGGACACAACAGAGGCAGCAACCTATTGGACAGGAAGACATCTCCTACCCTTCAGTTTCCTGGACTTTGAAGAGGTGCTATAGGAAAACCATAAGGAGCAGGAATGTAAGGTAAGGGTTTATTTAAATTGTATAGTGGGGCCAGTTGTGGGTTAAATTTTAGTTTGGGGGTGGACATGCCCTTTAAAGCATATTTATATTTGCTCTTTGAAAGCTTCTTTTTAGCTTAAAATAATATAACCAGCAAATCATATGGCCTACAATGCGATGTATCTTAACTATGACATTAAAAGTTGATAAATTTGCTTATAAATATGCAATACATACTGTACAAGGACTATTAACTAAATACTCAACTAAGCCTTTATTTTTTTACTTTTTTTGTTCTTTTCTTCTCCACCATAATATATCCAGCAGAATAGTGTTAATAAGCAATTATGAATTAACAAAATAACGGCCACTTAATTTATTATGTGTTTGAGAAATTATTTAAATAATTTTATTTAAATGTAGAAAAGTGTACATTATCAAATAATAATGGAAATAGATGTCTGTTTAGCAACTGCACTGTGCTTTGTGTATTAAAGGATGCTTCCAGTTAACTACAAATCAAATATATGGCTGAAGGTCCAAATGATAGATGTTATTATAACATGCTTTTAAAGAATTCAGCTCATATGAAATATATTGCAATTATATTTGACATTAAAGGATAACCAAACTTATTTTTTTAATCCTAACATTCTCCCTAGAACACCTATACATTGTAATATTCTTCTCTATTATCTAGTAAGTTGCATTTCCGTACACGTGAGAAATAGATTCTGAACTAAAAAGGTTCCATGTTGTTGCTAGTACAACCCACAGCCCATGTAGTTTTTAGAATCTTGGGCGATATTTACAAAGGCATGGAATTGCTTTTTAGAAATACCGCACCTTTAACTATAGTTATGTCGATCGTAAATGTAGGATAGTGATTATAAATTTACGTCCATGATCGTAGATTTATGATCGCCCATAGAATACCATTGCAGTAGTTTACTTCCACATGTTATTCTATGAACGAATGTTTGTACAGTAACGAAAACCCACGGTATCGCATACCCCCTGACCCCAGAATTCACAGTGTTTTCTATACAGATGTCTCCACACCAATATGGAAGTCCCTGATAAGACTTTAAAAGCTGCTTGTTACCCTGCAGTATATTTAGCAGCCAGTGCAAATTGCATAAAGCCTTTCTGGGGCAATAAAAATATTCAGCTGATTTTACTTTTTAAAAAAAATTATTCTGTTCCTAGCAAAATATAAAGCTTCTAAAAGTACTTTTAGCCTTTGCATTTGCTGTGGTGGCTTACCTGCTAAAGCACTTGCTTTAAAATCACAGCCCATGAGGTCACAGATTCAAATCCCCCAATTTACTTATAGTTATAAAAGTTAATATAACTTTTCTTTTTTTGTATGAAAAGCAAAGGGAGATATAATTGTTAGGGAAAGGAGCATTTATGTTTACACCAAAATTACATTAAAAGCGCTATTCTGTGGCAGGGAGATTTGTGTATTGTTATATGATTATCTATCAACAACTAGGAAGCAAAGCTGCAGCTTACTACTTTTGATTTATTGAGCACTACAAAACATGTGAAGTATACTGCAACACAAGGAGCTGACCCCTTGTATAGCTAGTCTTTAGTTCCCCTTTAACCCATATAATATTGTTAATCTCCAAAATATGTTGTTAAACAATTACAATGGAATAGGGCATGTGCCCCCATGGGGGAATGGGGTATGTGCGATGCCTTAGCCAATCACAGGAGAGGATGCTGGTCGAGCCCTTCCTGCTTGACTTCCATGCTCAGAAAGACACGGAAGTTAAACAGAAGGCATTGGGGAATGAAGGCTGGTAAGTACATTTGGGGGGACCTGTCATTGCTATAAACCTCACGAGGTTGAGCTTTATAGTCATTTCCAGACACATACTAAAATGTAGTTGGGGGGGACATACCCTTTAAAGTGTAAAAGGAGAAGAACCCTCTTTACCCATGGCAACTTCTGCAGGTAAATTATTATTAATTGGGGCTGATGCAATAAAAGGTGCAAAACTTTGCCCAGGCTATTAAAGGAATAGTTCACTGCAATAGTGAACTATCCCTTTTCTACATTGATTGAAGCCCGGGAGGTTGAGGAGCTATCCTTTACCTCCCATTCTTCAATCAATGTTTAGATAGCCAGGAACGAACTTCAGAAAATCTTACCTTTCACGTGATCCAGCAGGGCCGTTCTGACAGTTCCCGACTGCTTCCTGCTTCTGTTATGCTATAACGCGCATGCCCGATAATGCGCGTTATAGTGTAAGATCTTCTGAAGTTCGTTCCTGGCTATCTAAACATTGATTGAAGAACGGGAGGTAAGGGATAGCTCCTTAACCTCCCGGGCTTCAATCAATGTAGAAAAGGGATAGTTCACTATTGCAGTGAACTATTCCTTTAATTTACAGCAACCAATCAAATGTTATCTAACTGCAGCAACCAAGAAAAAAGCTAACATCAGATTGGTTGCTATAAAACAGGCAAACGTTTGCTCTTATTGCATCCACCCCATTATATAAAATATGCAAATATGCATCTTCCATAATGTCTTATAATTTACCTTTTCAAAGAAGGAACATTGCTAACTGCAAAAGATTTCAACTTAAAGGGCAACTATAATAAAAAAATTACTCATTTGAATTTTTAAATTACTACAGGAGTAGTGTTGCTGCATGTGCTTGATTTGCTTAAGCTCAGTATAGCCGCTCCCTCTCATAACTAATATCTCCCTCCATCTGATCAGACTTTCTATGAGAGGAAGCATGCTCAGTTATCACTATGATATAGCATTGGAACATGGAATTTCCCATGATGCAATCCACTCATACCATTGCAGTTACAGCAAAACTGCATACAGCAGAAGAAGTTTATGATACTAAGGTACTTGATTGACAGCTGAAATGTAAGATTTGGATATCTAAAGAAATAGGGGACACATCAACAAATAAGTGGTGCAGTAATAGTTGGGAAAAATATAGTTTCCAGTAATGGGCAATTTTAAAAACATTTTTTTTTAGTATAGATGCCCTTAAACGTTAGATCCTATTTGGCGTTATTTCAGTTACTGTAGATGTAATTACAACAATACCATGATCATGCAGTACCCATAAAAAGTATTTATATACATACATCTGAGGCCTAACATTACAAACATTAATTACAAATAAATATCCAAACTTAAAAAATCTTAAAAAATTGCAATGAAAAGGGCATGTCCATAAAAAAATGACTTGTCAGTTATCTGCCTGCAACCCCAACTGGTATTGTTAATAGTTGGTTAAATGCATTTGTGACCAGATATTTAAATGATAAGTTATTTTCCTTTATGGCAAATTTATCTGCCTCCTCCTTCTGCTCAATGAGCTTTTTCTAAGATTAAGCATGTACAAAGGAGGTAGTAGGTAAAACAGCAGTCAATGATTGGCTGTTATTTCATTTGTCAAAGCCTTTATTAACTGCATGGAGAGGGGGGGCAGCTAACTTTGCCAGAATGTGGACAATAATTATCCTTAAATATCTGGTTAGTAATGTAGGTGACAATGTGAAAAATATATAGGTTAGGTTAGAGGCAGGCAACTGACAATTGACCAGTTTTTTATTTTAAGGGTGGACATGCCTTTTACTACTCTGGAAGATGAGCATTTTTGAATTAAAAAAACAATAGCTGTAAGCTATATAGAAAACCATACTTAGCAGTAGAGATGGCCGAACCTTCGAAAGTTCGGTCCGTTTTCAAACTTTCGAACTATATAAAAAGTTCAAAAGATTGAAAACGGACCCATTAAAGTCAATGGGAGTCAAATAGTTCAAAAAGTTCGAATGAAATACAATTAAAATATCAATGGTAACTTAATGTAAATGGTTGTGGGAACAGGGAAATGGTCTGGGGAACACGTTCGAATATCCAGTACTTTCGAAAAATCGATTTTACTCTCACACGCGCTACTTCCGAGCACTCGTGCTCGAACATTCGATAATTATCCCATGAACGACTCGCGTATTCGATAATTCAATATTTACTCGCATATAGGTATAATAGACATTTTACTCACGGATTTGATATTTACTTGCGAATAGGTATAATAGACATTTTACTTGCGGATTCGATACTCGCGTATAGGTATAATAGACATTTTACTTGCGGATTCGATATTTACTTGCATATAGGTATAATAGACATTTTACTCGCGGATTTGATACTTGCGTATAGGTATAATAGACATTTTACTCACGGATTCGATATTTACTCGCTTATAGGTATAATAGACATTTTACTTGTGGATTTGAATCTTGCATATAGGTATAATAGACATTTTACTCGCAGATTAGATATTTACTTGCTTATAGGTATAATAGACATTTTACTCGCATATTCGCACGCCTTTCGATAATTATCGAAAATCTGGAAAATATCAAATGTCCGAGAAATCTGGGTCTGGGGTAGTTCGAGAAGTCCGAGTCTGTTCAAACTCGGGTCCGAGTTCGAGTTCTAGTCCATCTCTACTTCGATTTTACTTTCACGCGAGCAACTTTCGAGCTCTTGAACATTCGATAATTATCCCATGAACGAATCGCGGATTCGATAATTCGATATTTACTTGTGTATAGGTATAATAGACATTTTACTTGCGGATTCGATATTAACTCGCGAATAGGTATAAAAGACATTTTACTCGCGGATTCCATATTTCCTCTTGTATAGGTATAATAGACATTTTAATTGCGGATTCGATACTTGCGTACAGGTATAATAGACATTTTATTCGCAGATTCGATATTTACTTGCATATACGTATAATAGACATTTTACTCGCGGATTTGATACTCGCATATAGGTATAATAGACATTTTACTTGTGGATTTGATATTTATCCGTGTATAGGTAATAACAGACATTTTACTCGCATATTTGCACGCCTTGAACGTTCCATAATTATCGAAAGTCTGGAAAATATCGAAAGTCCAAGAAATCCAGGCCCGAAATAGTTCGAGAAGTCCGAGTCCATTTGAACTCGAATAGTTCAGCTCAAACGCGGGTTCGAGTTTAAGTTTTAGTCCATCTCTACTTAGCAGTTGTGTTGCTATGTTAAAACTTTCATGGCAAGTGCCCCAGATCTCTGGCACAGTGTTAAGATTCTACATACTTTTAACAAGTTCCCTGAACCAATCCAGTCTGACATTTTTTTTGTTTCTGACCACACATCAAAAACCACAATGTTTTGGGGGTTACATGCCCTGTTCTTCACCTGAAGAAGGATGTATGTTACCTCCCGAAACATTGTGCTTTTGATGTGTGGTCACAAATAAACTGCTATATTTCATTTGGAGTGCGACCCTCAATTTTGTTTCATCTTCTGATGTCAAGTCCAGTTGATCTAATTGAATACAACAGATATACCATGACCTGGATGAATGAGAACTTTCACAAGCATATTCTGATGTGGATATTCTGAAGGGAGGAATACTGAGTTGTCTGCACCTACACGTTGGGCCTAGAGTGCACTGACCTACTTCTATGATATTGGCCGACATTTTGTTTGCCTAGGACCCAGTCAGACCAAAACAGCCTGTTGTGGGCCTGTCCAGTGCAGTGCAGCGCAGCAGATTGGTGTGTCAACGACTATATCATTGGTAGTTCAGAACGATGAGGTACGCACGCTCCCTTCAGACCTTGTCTGGCTGCTTACTGATGCTGATGGTCACTATATGTAAGCAATTGCCTCCCTTTATCCTAATAAGCTGTAAAGGAACAAAAAGCCATAGGGTTCCATGACATTCCTTTTTTGATACACCAGTACCATGAAATTCCCAGCTTGATGTACCCTTTTTTTATTTACCCTTTACCGCACCTGTACAGTGTCAGTTTGTACCAGAGTCAATTTAAGTAGCTGCCTCAATGATATAAAGTAAGCAAGGTGCATACTAGAGGTTTTTCATTTCAAATACAGAAATTGAGGGACTTGCCTACTATAAGGTTATTATTTGTATTTATTATGCATGATGATTTATATCCTCTTTAAAATATCTTGCAACAAACATCAATGGTTGCAGCACGGTGTTCCAAAACATGTTCATGATAAAATGCCATTTATCTTGTCTAGCATTAAGTGACATGCAGGTGTGGTCCATGATATGACATATGGAAACAAAATCAAAATGCAAAAACATGAAAATATGGAATGCACTGCATTACATCATACATTAAACTAAAGCATAGGATTTGTAGACAATATAATATTATGGTTTAATACATGTGATCTAAACTCTTTTCTGCTTCCAATAAACAAAAGAGCAATTCTGATGTGAATGGACCTGACAATTCAAGAAGAACAAGGAAAAAAAATCTAAATAGGACTTTAATTATCTCCTTTGCATAGGGTGACCTCAGACTTCGTGATTTTACTTATTGTCTAAAGAAATCAGTAACAGATTCAAAACACAAAAATGCCCTTCTAATGACAGCTTAGCAGGAGCAGATGTGCAGCTAATAAGAAGCATGGGTTATGTGATGAGGCAGAGATGTTTTCCAATGAAAAACTGCTTAGGAATTCTTGAGTGGTCCATCTGTATACCCCCAGAGCCAAAACAATACAGCATTGCTTTTATGGGTTTACATACTGTACAAATCTTAAAATATTCTCAGTGACTGGATTTAGCTTAGAGGTGTATATAGGCACAAAACCCAGACACATTCCCTCTCCAGTTTTCCTTATGGAAAACATTTAATGGGTTTCAGCTTTGGCAAATATGCATACAAAGCAGTTTAAGACTAGGTAGAGAACATTTTAATCACATTTGAATTATAATGGATTATGATATTTTATTTTACTTATTTTGAATAAAAGAGAAGCTAAAAAAATCCATAAACAAAGACCCCCCATTGTATTTTTTAAAATACTTACCTGGCTACATCTTTAAATCTGCTGGCCCCTCTTCTTCTATTGTCCATTCATCTGGTTGTGAGACATTATGATGGCTGCACAAACTGCCTCCTTTACAGTTGGGAAACCTTATAAATAGCTTCTAAAGGCATGAAAGGAGATGAAGAGAAAAGGGACCGGCAGACTTAAAGGAGAACTAAACTTTTTTAAAACATACAAGGTTATTCAATAAATGTTCTTATAGTTTAAAATGGTGCTAATTTTGCCCCAACCAATCAGATGTTAATTACCATTTGAAAGCTAACATCTGATTGGTTGGGGCAAAATTAGCACCATTTTTAACGATAAGAACTTTTATTGAATTTCCCCAATAATGTGGAAGCTTTTCTCCTCGGAAAGCCTATACATTGTAAGCTTGTGAAGGTTCTCATTCATCCAGGTCATGATATATCTGTTGTATTCAATTAGATCAACTGGACTTGAACTTTAGTTCTTGAAGACGTTTCGCTAGTCATCCGACTGGCTTTCTCAATTCAGAATGACTTGTACAAGAATCTGTGGCAATCCCAATTAGCATATCACAGCCAGGTGTTAAGGGCATGATTGGATATTGGCTAAGAGGTGTTATAGGAACGCCCAGAGTAAGGCAATTTATGTGAAAATAAACCAATCCTAAATAGAGGTGTGGGGGGGTTCGATACCAACTGTCTGCCATGTACAATTCTGTTTTGACACCTTACTCTGGACGTTCCTATAACACCTCTAAGCCACTATCCAATCACGCCCTTAACACCTGGCTGTGATGTGCTAATTGGGATTTTCCAGGGTACATAATTGCCACAGATTCTTGTACAAGTCATATCTAATTGAATACAACAGATATACATTGTAAGATACTTCTCTTGTACTGTATATACTCAAGTATAAACCGACCTGAGTATAAACTAAGGCACCTACGTTTACCTTTAAAAAGGAGTAGAAGTGATTGACTCGAGTATAAATCGAGGGTAGAAAATACCTGATTCTGTATTGTTTTGAGGCTTTAGTTGCCCTTTACATGGAAAGCAGAATTCCCATACAATAGTCCCATACAGTAATAGCCAAATCCAGTATGGCTATTACTGTATGGGACTACTGTATTGAAATTCTGCTGTCCATTTAAACGGCAACTTAAGCCTCAAAACAATACAGAATCAGAAGGCAGCAATAGATACCATCCTCCTTCTGATTCTGTATTGTTTTTGGCTATTACTGTATGGGAATTCTTCTGTCCATTTAAAAGGCAACTAAAGCCTCATTCCTTGGCACTTCAGATGTTTGTAAACTACAACTCCCAGCATGCTTTAGTTGCAGGGATTAGATGTTTCCAAACTTACTGTATTCCCCCCCCCCACACACACACACACTCACACACCCCACAGTGGCTTTCTCCTACCTGCTCAGGTTCCCCTGCAGGCTGCTCTGGATCCTCTTCTCTGCTCCAGCGGCCGCATGCTCCACTTTCCTCTGCTGGCTGACGTCACTACCGGCCTCACCTCCTGGCAGTAGTGAAGTCAGCCAGCAGAGGATGCGGAGCTTGCGGCCGCCAGAGAAGGTAAGTGTTTGACTGAAGTATAAACTGAGACTAAATTTTCAGGCTATTTTTTTCTCGGTTTATACTCCAGTATATACGGTAAGTTGCATTAACATAAATTGCACATAGATCTGTAACTAAGAAGACTTTTACATTGTTTCCAGTGCAATTTAAAGCCTATGTAGTATTCAAAGAGACTTATGAGCATGTGCACCTATTGGCCACATCTCCTGACTCCACTAGTCACACTATGCACACTATGTTGGCTTTCAAATGTTAAATAAGATCTGATTGGTTGGTGCAAAATTAGCAATATTTTTAACAATAAGAATTTTTATTGAATCTCCCTGATTGGTATCTTTGATTTTAGAAATACACAGTCCATTAGATTATAGGTTCAAATCCACCCTTTAAACTTACTTCCTCATTTCTTCCTTCCTCAAAGCTTAATAGGAAATAAACTGCAAATATTACTTTTTTTGTATGAATAATGTATAGGGAACATATTGTTTTCAAATGCTGTTAAAGGGGAACTGTGGTCTCCCTTTATGGAAAGGAGCACATAATTACCCTTCATTGACTCAATGACTCTAGCCTCCATGTGGTAATAGCACCCCCAACACGCCCCTTTTATGGGAGGTCCTATGCCTTTAATATAAAGCACTGGATGGATGGCCTCTTCCCTCATTTTAAATAGCCAATGGGCTGGGGGGGATATGAGAGAGCCTGTTATATGGATCCAGTGTGTAATGAAATGCAAAAGTTTGCTAATTGTAATTGAAGTGAAAAAGGTTAGAAGTTAGGACTTTCCAGACTGGGGTTACCTTGACGTGGTTGGAAGGCTTTTCATTCATGTGATCACAGTAATGTATACTAGAACCCCTTTGTTTACAAAGTATGCCAGTGTGCAGATAATATGATACTGTATGGGGCCTAGGAATGCGCATTGATTATCTTTTCTATGTTTGTATAAATGTTTGACCAGATCAGTAGCACTTCCGCTAAGATTGTGCACGCGTTTTTTGCTAACATTGCAATCGCGGCAAAGCATGCAATTGCGTTTCCATTTGCTATACTCAATCGCATGCGATCACCATTTTTATGTGCAGTCGCATGTGATTTTGTATCTCAAAAGGCGAAATCGCATGCGCAAAACGCAACGGAATCGCACACACACTTGTGTGCGATTGTGTTTGTGGCGCAGTGTGGATGTGCCCTAAAGCAGAAAAAAATAACCAAAAGAATGAAAATATATGATTCATATAATTCAGTAGCATTTTTTGCGGTTACATTAGTGTAAGACTGATGGAGAAATTAAACTCTGACTCATATAATTTAATAATGTGCTTTTTAGTGTGGAAGAAAAAAATGATCCTATTATACCGCAGTATTAGTTACATAATTCAAACCAGTAAATAAATATTTCTTTGTGATGTCATGCACCATGGATGTGTATACCACAGACCTGCTAATACAGAGTGCAATTTTATTGAGCTGTATTGGATTTTTTGCCATAATTTTCCAGCATAAAAAAAACTTTTTATATTGTGGTAGAGCAACCCCCCAAACCCCATTTTCCCTCACCGCTCCCCCTCTTCTCTGCGGCTGAAAGCCACTTTACTTCTTGGTCATGGCTGTCAGTTAAGGCGCAACGTAAGATTTTAGACAATCACCTAAAAGCCGTTACCCGGGAATTAGAGCAGCTGTCAGCATAGAGCCACACATTGTGCCCAGGCATCGAGGGACCAGGTAAGATTAGTCCTTTCAGAAACATCTTTTACAATCCTTACAAATGCGAAAATGGGGATGGTCTACCACAATATAAAAGGTTTTTTTGGAATGGACATGCAAATTTTTTTTTAAAGCAAATGAGTGTTTTTCAGTTTTATTAGTGTAAAATAATTTTGATGCCCTATCAGAACAGGCTTATTTAAAAAGAGGTGCAACAATTTGCATGACCTGTTAATTTGTACCAACCAATTATATGATGACTTTTTATTTGTCTACTACAATTTGAAAACATTTGGTAACATCCTTCGTACATGCTCAGTGTGATTCATGCAGGAAAAGAAAGAGGATGTCAGGGTCCTCCTACGGTCCCTTCCTGGCCAGCAACTTTAATCAATAGGAGGCGGCCAGGAGGAACTTTCACAAAGCGATGCGGCGCAGCTGGTGACGTCACACATGTGACGCACATGTGCGCTGATGTCACTCCCGGAAATGTCTTTTTTACCAGGCGCATTCACAGATTAGTGCTGACCATTTACTCCCTAACACTTAGCTTTCTTTGCCCGTGTTCCTTGCCTCCTTTTCCCTGTGTCTAGTTCTAGTATTTCAGCATACCTCATCATCCACCATTTCAAGGTCTCCTAGCAATACTAACTGTAACACAGCTGCTCCAAGTCTGCAGCATACTTACCGCATCATCCTCCACTCCAAGGTCTCCAAGCAGTAGTTACCTTACCACAACCGTTCCAAGTCATCAGCATACCTATCTTATCATACACCGCTCCAGGTCAATTTCTCTGGGAACTAAGGGACAATCCTGTAATTTATTTTTCGCCAATGGTTCTTTCCTCAAGTCTGGCCCTGTCCTTTCAGAAACTGAAAGTTTATTGGTTACTACAATGGCCGACCACCATGAGTTTATAGTGTTTGGTGTTGTCCCATAACCCTTATTTCCTGTTATTCTTCGACTTTCTTGATTTCATAGACACAATCCAACTGTGAATTGGATTACTAATAAAGTCTCTTTTTCTTCAAACTTTTGCTCACAAAACTGCCTTATTTCCACTTTAACCAGTCCCAAGTCTCCCCTCGTGTTCATTGGCAGATTCTCCTCACAAAGACCTTGTTCCTGAACAATGCTACGATTACTTACTGTTTTTGATAAGTCTGGTGCTCATATTCTGTCACCTCATTGACCATATGTTTGCCCAATTGACTTGCTTCCCAGAGCCAAGATACCTTTCCCCTCACTAAACCCAAATAAGCAGTTCTAAAGGATTATACTGTATTGACGACAACTTAAAGAAGGTTTTTATCCAACCTTCCACCCCCCCTGCTGGGGCAGGAATCGATTTTGTTAAAAAAATAAAAAACTTTCCCTAAGACCCTGTGTGGATAACAGAGAGCTTAACAAGATTACTGTTATAAACCATTACCCCTTACTATTGTCTCCTAACTTGTTTCAATGACTTAGTACAGCTAAAGTATTCTCCAAATTAAATTTACAAGGAGCCTATAATCTCATTTGCATCTGTAAAGGGGAAGAATGGAAAATTGCTTTTAGGTCACTTCGAATATCTAGTTATGGCGTTTGGCCTCTGCAACGCCCAGCAACTTTTTAGTACTTCGTTAATCATATCCTCAGAGACTTTATCGATCAGTTTTTAGTGAGCTCTCTTTTTCTCACATTACTTCCCACCCGGGTTCTAAAAATACCAAACTCGGTGCTCTTTCTTGCATGTTTTCTGCCTCAGAAGGAGTTAAGACCGATCCTATTCTCCCAGCAAAAAACTCTTCTTGTGAGGTTTTTCTCTGAAATAAATCCTCCAAAACAAAGGTATGGGGTATACTTCAATCCCCTTAAAATGATGGAATCCCCTAAAACTGATGGAAACTGATCTCCATGGACTTCATTGTGGATCTACCATGCTTTGAAGGGTTTTATGCAATCTTCGTGGTAGTGGATTCGTTCACGAAGATGGCTCATTCCATACCTTTGAAAGGTACCCCTTCTGTGTCAGAAATGGCAGATGTATTCATTAAAGAGGGGGTTAAACTTCACAGCATCCCAAGAAATATTACTTCCGATAGTGGTGTCCAATTTACAATATTTTAGAACACTCTTTGTACCAAGCTGGGAATAACTTTGGGCTTTTCTTCTGCTTTATCACCCTCAAACCAACGAACAAATAGAACACACAAATCAAGCATTAGAACGATATTTGAGATGTTTCACCTTGTTCCCTCAATCAGATACATCATCAATTCTTCCTTTAGCAGAGTTTGCCTACAATAACTCTATCCATTTTTCCACCAATCTCCATTTTATTCTAATTATGGTTACCACCCACTTTCTCCCAACATTTTTAGAGAATTCTTCTATTCCAGCCGTGGATGTAAGACACAAGAATCTATCTTCTGATCATGAGTCTTTTAAAGTAATTATCTCTAGAGCCCAAGCATCCCATAAAAGTTTAACGATCAAGGTAGAAAAGTTAATCCAGACTTTAAGACCAGGGATCCTGCCTGGTTGTCTATTCTTAATCTAAAACTGTCTTGCCCATCCAAGATTTTAGGGCCTAAGTTTATTGGCCCTTTCCCAGCCAAGAAGAGAATTAACCAAGTATCATACGAACTTTCTTTGCCCAGAATACACCCAGTCTTCCATGTCTTACTGCTCAAAGCTTCCAGGCCTAATCCTTTACGACAACGTTCGATTTATCCTCCATTACTGATCAAGGGAGAGGAGGAATTTCAAGCAGAACCTAAATTACAGGAAAAGAGGGAGTCATGTATTTTATCTGGTCAAATGGAAAGGCTGTGGTCCGGAAGTGAATTCATGGGAACCAGCAGAGTTGGTACAGGCTCCAAGGCTGGTGAAGGCCTTTCACTGGATGTTTCCTGAGATACATGTTGAGGTGGGCATCCAGAGGCTGCCCCTTGGGGCAATGTCAGGAGTATAAGTGGTCCACAACATAGGTAATGGCTGGTATGGTTACCTTTATTTATGCATCCACCCATTCATGCATGAAAATAGCTTCCACAACACAGGTAATGGCTGGTATTGTTACATCTATTTATGCATCCATCCACTCAGAAACATTTTGTGTATACACATGTAATAAAGTTGCCGTTAGCAGTTATACTGTCGGTCACCCGTGTGTTACCTCTAACACGTTTTCTATTTTTGTGGGCAATGTCATGGTCCTCCTCCGGTTCCTTTCTGGCCAGCCTCTTTAGATAATAGGAGGTGGCCGGGAGGGACCTCCGAGAGGTAATACGGCACTGTCTCCAACTTCAGTTTGTACCCAGACTTAGGAAAAGTAAGTACGGCCACCTTCACCACTGAGGCTCCACCTACCAAATCCATCAGAGGAATTCTCTAAAGAGATACTTTTTAGATGTTTTATAGAAACATAGGTATATATAGATGTTTTATAGAAATTTTGGGGGATATTAGCTCCTTTAAATGACTACTTTCTGGTTCATAAAGGTGATATGGAATTTCTTTATCCATAACGTTATCTGGTACGCATTAACAGGCCTTTACTGCTTTTAAGCCATGTTCATGAGCACAGCTGAAAGGCTGTGTCAAAATCATACAGAGCCAAAGGTTGTTAAACATGCTAAACATTGTTGTGGCTGCTTGTACAATTCACTCAGCACCAATTTTGCAAGACAGGCAGAATTAATGTTCACAAGTCATCAAGAAATCCCAGGAGTTCACTGTTCACTGTGAATCCGCCTAATTCTGGAATCTCTCTTCTGAATTTAGTGTGAAATTTGTACTACATGCTAAATCATAGCTGTTGTCAAATTGTAATATTTTATTGCACTAAAGAGTCACTGGAGATTAAAAACTGCTCAGACAGTGATGACTGAATGAGAAATATCTTTGAAATAAACCAGGCCATGTTTACATACTAACTTGTTAAACCCCAGTAGGCCCATTAGGACATACCAATAAAATGTCTGTCTCCTTTAGTCGTTAAATTATTCAAGCAGAAATTTCCTTTGCGTGCTGTGATTTCTTTTCATTTTAGGGTCTGTTAGTGGCCTTTTTGTGACAGAAATTAATGTTTAGCTTCGTAAATATGTTTTAGCAACTCGTTTTTGTCACCATTAGAGTAGCCAACATTATTAAAAGGAAATTACAGTAATTCCATATGATTCTGAGCTTTGGTTTATTTAAAGGGCAACTGTGGTCTCAAAACAAGTTAGGGTTAAATGAAAGCCTGCAGCATTTCGTTTAAAATGAGCCGACAATCACATCTCTGGCTGAAGCCTGTGAGAAATTACATTGGGTTGAATGTTCAAACTTCCTGCTTCCAGTAGGTTGAGTGACATAACCTAACCTCTGCCCCACCAGTCCGCCCGGGGGAGAAGCATGCAATCAGGAAGTACTTGGGGGGAAAATTGACAGTTGAGAAGGAGAGCCTATTAATGCAGGCAGAGGCTGGTCACATGACTACAAGCTGGTCACATGGCTGAAAACAGGAAGTGTTCAAGCAGGAAATGATATTGCTGAACCTTTCCAGCAACAACTTCTCACAAATTTTATCTAGAGATGTGATTTAGGTTTTATTTTGAAGGTGTGATGGAAGGGTTTTTATATCATTCTTACTAGAACAATTCAAGACCACAGTTACCCTTTAAACACCAGTAAGCTATGAAATTGAAGCTGTTTTGAAAATAGGAAATGTTGATGTCTTGTTTAATCAGTATTAACTTAGTTCATAATGCATGTATATAACATGTTTTTTTCTATGTTTTTTTTAAATGTAATTTATGGACTCTAATCCCATTTATGCCCCCTGATACATGCATTGCCAGGAAAATAGGTAGCATGGAGGGCACATTAAATTTAAAAATGTCTGTAAAATGACACAAAAATATTAATAAAATAAAACTAAATAAAAACTTAATTATTCTATTCTTTAAAAGAATATTTGTTGCTTTTTTAATTTAATTTATTTTGAGCCTTTGGTTGATATCTGGCTATATAACCTGCATCCTTATTCTACCACACTTTGTGGAGAATAACACTTTGCCCAAGTGTGGTATTAAAAAACAGTAAATGTGATGAACCTGTGAAAATTTGGCCAAATGTGTGACTTTGTGCAATAAAAAAGCAAAAAAAAACCCACCAAGCTTTACAAACAAGCTTTGACAGCAGATTGCATGACAAGATTTTCGGCCCTCGTAAGAATTTTGTGCTGACAATAAACAGACTGAACTTGATGGAATCTATTCAGTCAGTTAAACTGGTCATATACTGTACTTCAGTATATCACCTCAATGTTACATCGATTTGACATCCAAAATAAACGTCATGTTGCCAACTTCCCCGTGAAATTTCCCAGTTGGATCAATGATTGCAAACAGTATTACAGTTGCCAAATCAGGCTAGGCGACATTGCAGAAATATTGGGAGGTAAGTTTACTTGGCTGCTGATGGCCAACAGTTCACCCTTTACGCTTATCAAATAACATCCCTAAACAGGCTAGCCTGCTATAAAATGACTGGACACAACAACTCTTGTGGGGTATAAATTGGCTTTATTTCCAACCATTCGGGCAGAATTGCTATATACAAATTACGCCAGCAGCTGGCTCCACCAGACGCCAGCCAGCGTGAAAGGATATCAACCAAAATTCCAGGAGTCTCAGCAGGCTAGTCCAGCACCGTTAGCCATTGGCCTGTCCTGCATAACTCACCATCTTATATGTAAGGCACTGTGCTTGAATTGACATCCCGCCAACAGTGGAAGCATGTGACAATATGGATTAACATGTGGCAGAGACACGCTCTGGCTCCGGAATATCATAGAACATGAAACAAAAACAGAGTCACACATATTAAAAGGTATTCCAATCTTTGATTTATATAACAATCACATACTACATCCAAAATGAATATCATGTTGCCAACTTCCCCATTAAATTTCCCAGTTGGATCACTGATTGCAAACCGTATTACGGTTGCAAAATCGGGCTAGGCGACATTGCAGAAATATTGGGAGATAAGTTTACCATACTTTAGTAATCAATGAATTTTAAAATTGGAAAAGGGAGGAAAAATGGGCTTACATATGAAAGCCCTTTGTCTGACCATTAAATCGATCCCTTGGTGACCATTCTGGCTTGAAGGTCCAAAGTCTAAAGAAACCCTTTACCAACCATGAAGTGGGAACAGTGCAGTTGGAGTGATATTGGATTCCTGGAGAATTGCTGGTTTTCTTCAATTGTGCTACAGGTAGTAGGGTCACTGATCAACTTAAAGGAAGGATTTAATATGAAGCCCATTTGATTTTAAGTAACTGTTACCTTTTTAGCTCTGGTTACACTTAAAGGACAAATATACTCAGCACAGCCACAATTCTCTTGGTCGGCCCTTGAAAACTACCCAGGCTAAATTGCTAGGTCCTCAAACCCTGGGCTCAAATTCTGTATCTCCTGTACTTACTTCTTGAAGTTCTGATTACCAGAGCGCTGCTCTTCATTTCCTCCTTCCAGCAGCATAGCATCAAGCCAACAGAAATTATGCAACTATGATTTGAGAGAAAGCCCATAAGAAATAATTTTTCCTAAAATCATATTTTGAGCAAGGCAACCAATAGGCCAAACTACTGGCATATATGGTGAATAAACAAAATAATTATAATAATAATAATAGGATCCTGAAAGTTTGAGATCCAGACATGGGCAAAGTATCAACCAATTCACAAATACTGGATAGTTTCCGCCACTACTATGAACAGATCTCAAACCTCATACACCCGTGAAGAAATACACACATAGGTCTCAGATATTCAACTCTCACAGCAACAACAACAACAAATTACTATGGATCAACCTCTCAATATTGAAGAAATGACACAAACAATCAGTGATCTCAATCCCGGAAAAGCTCCGGACAAGACGGACTACCAGCAGAGATATTAAACACTAGGTGTTTCCTCTCCTTCCCTGTGATTTTACCACACCATGTTTGTTTACACTATGATTTTTACCTAAGGATTTCTGTGTGCTGCCTTCTCCGCTTCCTTATTTAACACTCCCTAAGCTATTTTCCGAAAACCTACTTTACCACACTCAACAGCATGTTGACTAGCTTCCTTTAGGGCAGCAAAAGAACGAGAGTACGCCTGACGCAATTTCAAGCGCCTAAAGACCAGGCAGGGCCTACACAACCAAACTTTAAACTATATTACCTACCTAGTCAAGTTAAGTTGCTAAGTTCCTTGATCAACCCCACTAAACAACATACATCATCAGATCAACCACATACCTAAAAGGGACATTTCTTGCATACCGCGACACCCCTGACCTACATATAGAGGGCACAAGCACTAAAATCCATACACAAGCACTGAGAGAATGGCGTGGAATAAAAACAATTCTACACATAAAAGAGACAATAACAGACACTCCCCTATGGCAAAATAAAACTCATCCACAACTTGCAGCCTTCCCCAATGCCACAGACTGGAATACCAAAGTAATAGTTATGTTTGGCCAATTGATACAAAATGTAATAGACTTCAACTTTGTCAGAGTACAAACTACCACAATCATATAGATTACGTCACTGTATTCAGTCAGAGTTCCCTGAACAACTATTATTATTATTATTATTGTGGATTTATATAGTGCCAACATCTTCCGTAGTGATTTACAATTACATGTTTACATTCATATCAGGCCCTGCCCTGAAGAGCTTACAATCTAAGCACATTTATTTCACACATACAACCTATCAGTATGTCTTTATTATTAACATAAATTGACATTGGAAACCCACGCAAGCACAGGGAAAACATACAAACTCCCTGCAGATGTGTCCAAGGGTGGAATCGAACTTAGGACTAACCAGTGAGCCACCGTGCACCCTATACTATACAGAACAACTCCAAAGGAGCTACATCTACAATCTACAAAATATTAATACAGGAACACTCCAAAACAGAAATTACCACCTTGACTAATGAATGGATGTGTACTAACAATAGATGATCAACTAATGCCTGATATAGTAAACTCACCTGCACTTGCTTTACCAGCAGCCAACAATAGACACTATATAATACATTCGGGGCCATATTTATAAAAAATCGTTATTGTAAAAATAACGATCAGTGTTCTACGATATCGGCCGTTATTTTACAATATCGATCGTAATCCTACGATATCGCTATCGTAAATCTTTGGTGCCATTATTGTAGAATAACGATCGTTATCATAGAATAACGCTCATTATCGCAAAATACCAATCATTCACCGATCGTAACGGTATTTTGCGATAACAAATGGTATTTTATGATGATTGTTATTCTACGATAACGGCACTGTAGATTTACAATAGTGATATCGTAGGATTACGATCGATATCGTAAAATAACAGCCGATATCGTAGAACACTGATCGTTATTTTTGCGATAACGATAACGATTTATTATAAATATTTTCCCGCTCCACATTTCTTGTATGCGACACACTACAAGTGTGCTATGCCCCAAAGTTAACAAATGGATACAGACTTCTGGCATCTCATAAGGACTTTTGCAAAACTTTTGGTATAAAATCATTTAATTTATCTCTTATCACCTATCTATCTAAATGCCCCATAGGGCAGAATAATATTTGCTGGGTCTATTGGATAAAGAGGACTGACCAAATTTCCAGAGAATCTTGTTACTACAATTACTGTTTTTTGCTCGAAAAACAATAGTACGTTAATGGATACAGACCTGGCCTATTACAAACTACTTTATATACATAGAAAATGTCCCTCCAAATATAAAAAAATCTGGCACCCATGGCTAAACTCAGGTACCACTGCCATAAACTATAATAAACGCTCCATCCAGGGTACCCACCCAACTATTAAGTCTACCTGATTATACTTTATACCCAATTTGTTCATCTCACTCAATCTACCAGCAAAAAGAATAAGTCCAAGGTGACACAGCACATAAATAAATAAGCATAACAAAGTATGGTACAGTTTGTTAAATGTTTTTTTTAAATAAACTGTTGAAATTAATATAACCAGTACATATATTATCTTAAGGCAAAATGTTATAACTTAAGTGAAATGCTGTAAGCAGTGGCACATATTACTAATTCCCAACTATATATGATGTAATTTATCTGTCATGAGAACAAAATAAAAAAAACTGACAGTATATACAGTATGTGAAAAACAGTTTTCCACTTGTTAAACACCTTCACAACAGAGATTCTACAGTACTGTTCCACCATACCCTGTGACAATTGTTCCATGTAAGGGCTCTTCGTTGGCCGAAACAAGCTTTCTTAGTCACCAAGCTTTTCTTAGTCACCATGCAATATTTTCATCCAAATGACCGATACACAGTACTATCAAACGGTCGGCCGAAAATATTGTATGGTGTGTACCTATCCTTAATGCAAAACAGAATCTTTTCCTTCACAATGATTTTTGTTCATTCTGGCCACATCAGAAATGTATTGGCAAAAATAACCAGGCAACATCATATTTCTGAAATATGATTGGTTACTGTATAATCATATGATGGCAAGCATTGAAAAATCAACCAATCAGAATTGGATTAGGTCCTTCAGCAAAAATATAAAGAGGTGCAAACCCTGCGGAGCTCAGAAGTCATCGCAGTTGATGTCAGAAGAAAGAAGAGGTCAGCAACATCAGCTCCATTGATGCCGCCGGTGCCAGCAGGGTCACCAGTGTAGTTGGTGTCGCCAGCCCTGGAGGTGCCCCTGGCAGCGTACACCCCATCCGCCCCCTCTGGCAGTGGATGTGACCACCCATGGCACATTCATTTACCAGCAGCCCCTCACAGACCCCTGCTCTGTATGTCAGGATTTCAGCCCTTTGGCGGGATACTATACTTAGCGCATTGTGCTAAGTACATTATCGCGGCAAAGAGAGCTTACATTACTGCTGCACATCACAGCGGTATTGCTTATCCCTTATTCCTTAATCTTTCTGGACATCACAACACCACAGACATGCCCTAGAATGCCGTGCAAATGCCCACCGCAACATTGCAGACATGCCCCATTCACCTACTCTCACCAGGATGGTTGAGGGGTATGGTACATGGGAATTTCCTGCATTACCTAGACTTAAAGGGCATGTCCACCCCCAAAACTATAATTAAACCTACTACTGGACCCATTATATAGTTTAAAATAAACCTTACCTTACATCTCTGTTCCTTATGGTTCCCAAGATATGCCTTTTCAAAGTTCAGGAGACTGAAGAGTCCAAGGCTCAAGCTGTCTGTGAGGCTTCTGATCCACGTTGATTCCTCATCCTCATCAAGGTCTGGGGCATGCGCAGAACCCCCCCCCCCACCATCCTCAGCCATCCTTGCTCCTATCTTCAAATCCTTTGGGGGTAAGTTAGGTAACCCCTGCCCACCCCCAACTGCCACAATAGTTCTTTTAAAAAAATCCTTACATTTCTAATTATACAGCCTTCTCTCCCATGGCATTTCACATGACGTCAGCCGCGTCTGTGATTGGCTGCCTCTCAGCCAATCACAGACGCGCCTGAGGTCTGGCCCCTGCTTGCAAGCAGGAGGCCAGATCTGATCGAAGGCTGAGTAAGTAGAAATGTGGGGATTTTTTTATAGTAATTTTGTGGCGGTCGGGGGTGGGTAGGAGTTGCCTACCTTACCCCTAAAGTTAGTTTTGGGGGTGGACATGCCCTTTAAGCACCAGACACACACAGCCCACATGTCACACACTTCACAGTTACAACTAAAAGAACAAAAACATCATAGCACTTTCAATTGGGACCAGAAAGTAACTTTGTTGATGGGGATCTCATAGTTAAAGGAGAACTAAATCCATTTTTTATACTCCAGAATCTGAAAACACCCCCCTAAAAATACCAATAAGCTATATAATATGACTTCAGTAAATTGTATCAAAATAAATGTAAGCCTGTTAAGAACTGAATTAAGTATCTGTGTGTATGTGCAGTGTCAGACCACACCTCCTGACCTCAGTCACATGCTTCCTTGCTTTATCTGTCCTGTAAAAGGATTGGCTAGAGATTATTAATGGGTGTGACCAACTGTAACAAGTTTCTGCCATAGCTAAGGACTGAGCATGGGCAGAACATAATGGTCGTTGACCAGACTGTGTGATATTAGAATGCTGTAATGTTAAGCACAAACCATATATTATTTAGATAAATTTCCGAGTGCCCATATCAAAATGAGAGGTAAGACACAGATTACTGGCTTTATATCAAGGTGTTCTGCCTTCTGGTTCAGTGTTGTTCTGTGGCTTTAGTTGTCCTTTAATATGAAGTGGTCCTTGAGCAAGGATAAAGTGTTGAAGTGCAAACAAGGTGACAAACTGCTAACTAATGTGCACAAAATAGAGCACGCTTAATAAAAACACTCAGGCAGCACAACAGAATGAACTCAGGCTTTAACAACACAGACAAAGAGCCGCACATCACATGCTTCAGAGACACTGATGCCTATCAGTCACTCAAGTGTTACGGCATTCAGTTGCAATCAACATGTTTTCCCCACAGGAAATTCCATGAAGCATGTTCACCACAATATTTGTATATTTGCGCTCCAAGTAGAAAAACTGATAACGTTGTATATAAAGTATTGCTGTAAACATATGTTATATACGCCCCTCAAGCCATGCCACCTCCTCAACTCATAACTATTAAATACATTAACAACTGTGCACTTCTTTTCCCCCTGCCTCTTCCATCTAAGCCAAACACACCTGCACATAAAAAATACCATACCCACATGTGTACATGGGCAACGCCAGGTATAACTGCTTGTATTTTAATACAACTGATATTGTGGTTTCATTCTGGCTGCATTGGAATTTTATGATGTGGGACAAAATGATTAACCAATATAGTTTACAGCTATGTTCTTACTTTGTGACCAGAAAGGTGGGCCTATTGGTATTTTGTACAAACACAGCTGTAAAAATCTGATACAGGGCAGTATCTAACAACCACATTAAAGGGACAGTTCAGTAGAAATCAATGTTTGTTAGTTTGTGTAATGCCTTCTTAGTTATTCTACATATTCTCTTCCATTTTGAAAAATCATTTGATTTCATACCCTTTGCTATTCCCTGCTGTTGACATTAGTGAGCTGACATTTCAGGTTCTAACGGTCCTTCCTCTTCCCAGGATGCACCATTTCCTTGGAATGTTCCTACCAGTAATTTCTACTGATTGGCTATTGGATGGGTAAAAAGATGCTCAGCTCTCTACTGAGCAACTGAATCAACCCAGGCGCTGGGTCAAGGGCAAGACCATAACGGTCTCTACTAGGGGTCCTGCAAACTGGAAGTCAGTATTTAGTTTGCATTTATTTATACACAGACAAAATGCCAAGTTGGAAGATTAAGGTCATTGGGATGAAAAAATACTAGGTCCTCACCCCTAGGTTTACTTAAGATGGCTGGTCTGGTCTGCCCCATCACATGCTTGTGTCTAGAGCATGGTTTATGGGAAGATATGCTCTGCAATGTTCATGGGACCTACTGTATTTCTCCAATGCAACTGGTTAACTAATGTACTATTTTACTACATAGGCAAATAAGTCAGTACAAGATCACCAGTGGAATTTGCTTGTTTCAATGTTCTTTATTGATTACACCATAGGCAGTTCATTATGTAAAATGCTTCTGCATAATGGCCCAAGAATTAATTTAGCATGTGCATAAGGTAGGTTTTGTCAGAAACAGAAAAGTGTCTAGCTCCAGGAACCATTTCTGACTCAGAACTCTCTACTGCAATAAGGCTGCTGGTACAAAAATAATTAGACGTCAGTTACATCATTTCTAGATAAAGCCATTTTGAGGATCTGGCTATGGAAAGGTGCAATTAGCCCTGTGACTGTATCCTTCTACACCATTTCATTAAAGACACTGCATTTAATGAGTTACAGGATGTGGACACTATTTCCCTGTTTATTAAATAGATGGACCAGACATTGTTAATTTGAGTTGTCTAAAATGTGTCTTTCCTTGATAGTATATTTTCTATAAGATTTTAGCTGTTTCACATTGACATTACAGCGTCTCTTTTTTGTGCTAAAACCAATGCTTATCAGATAAATCAAGGCTTTGTAAGTTTTTTGACTTGTATCCTCTTTGCTGCGCTCACAGACATTGGCGTCACAATGTTTATTTATCTGTGGCAGATGAGAAGCTGACTAGCTGGCTGGTGTTTTTAAATCTTTACTCACAATGTACCTGCTCATTAGACATATGTATTCTAGTTACGCTTTGATCATAAAGTAATCCAAAATAAACAGTTTTTTTCCCTGCAAGTGAGTCTTTCTCTGTTCAACTAGGACCAGATGCTTGACTGTATAATGAATTAAAACCATCTGAATCAATTTTGCAAGCTGGAGTGTAAAATATATACCTTTCATCGTGTTCTTGGCATGTCTTGATGAAGGGATAGTGGGTCCAGGTTCTTTGATGCATGCTTTGTTATGAATACAATAAAGGAAATAGAATAGGTTAAAGGGCAATTATACTACCCCTTTTCCTTTTAGGGTGAGGATCTAAAATGCTTGTTCCTCTGCCCTGGGGGTTTATTAAACACTAAAATTGTCGGGGGGGGGGGGGGTTGTCCTATAAGAACCTGTGCTCTTAGCCAGGAATAAGGGAGGGTATCTCTCTCTCTCTATATATATATATTTATCTATCACCAGATCTCTGAGTGTAAAGGAAGATTTTCTCCAGCTATAGACCATTCTATAAATACACATGGCTTTCATTACTTGCATCTTCAATCTTTTAATGTGATAACAGTTTACTTTCAATCTTATAAATATTTTTCACAGACTAGA
Organism: Hymenochirus boettgeri; assembly: GCA_019447015.1. Taxonomy (NCBI): domain Eukaryota; kingdom Metazoa; phylum Chordata; class Amphibia; order Anura; family Pipidae; genus Hymenochirus; species Hymenochirus boettgeri. Next base: position 161,918,726 of record CM033470.1, read on the forward strand.
TAACTCTTTATACTGTTGAAAATACCAGTGGTTGGTGCAGCTGAATAACTATGATGCAGGTATAAAACCCAAACACACGCACGCATGCACTCACACACACACACACACACACACACACACACACACACAAACACACACAGATACTAGGTCTACTTAAGTGTAAAAACAGCAGGAGGTTAAAAACTGCCATTTTTCACAATAGCTGGAAAGAGATTGGAGGGCCACAAGTTGGACATCATTATTGCAGATGTAATGTTTGACTGTTTGCTGTTATGTTACCATGTTACTTTAATGCAATTATTATAATAATAATAATATAAGGGATAATATGCTACCTATTGTGTAATATAAGGATATTACGCCACCAAGGAGATCCATGACTATATAGAAGCACAAGGCCATAGGCCTTATAAATAGTTAATTACTGTTCCTTATGAAAAGAGAGAGAAGGACTGGACATCATCTGTCAACAAAAAAATGTGCTTCTTATATAAATGACTAATACAGACAGGGACAGGGGGATGTGCAATAGAATACAGGAAGTCACTCAGTGACACCACTGAGTAATTGTAATAAGGATTCTCACCACTGCTCCTCTCCATTCTAAATGCCTAGCATTATGTAACATGTATATTTTCCTTATACAGTATATAATGCAAAAGTTAAGCACCACGAAAGATGTTGGCGCTATATAAATCTACAATAATAATAAAATTATAATTATTATTACATGGAACCATTTTGGCAGTTTTATTATATCCATTTTTACAGCATTGGTTTTATACAGTGTGATCTGGGTACTTAACAAAGAAAACAGAAGAATGGATAAATTAATTACAAAAAAACTTACGCTGTCCAGATGCTTCCCTTGCAGCTATATTACAAATGCTGGCTGAAAAACACTGTTTATTTTACATAGATTCATGGTCCATTAATCTATGTAATTTGACTACAAATTGTATCTAGTAACTGCTTCAACAGAATTTTAGTAAAAGCATGGTAGTGCTAAAACTATGTGGGGTTTACTAAATAACTTAAAGGGCAAGTCCAGCCCCGAAATGAAAACTTACATACAGGTAAATCACCCCACAAAACCCTAAATGGTAATAGTTTGAAATCTGAAAGGTGTAAGTCTAACCTGAAATCCTACACAATGTCCTGTTGCTCCTGTTTCTGCTTCCTGGTTCTTTCAGTTAGCAACTGTCAGTTATGGATTTGACAGTTGACATCACAGCCAATGATTGAATGTTAATCCCCTGTCTGCCTCTTCTGAGCATGCCCAGGCTCAGTACAGGCTCAGTACGGGTTTCTAAATTGCTCAGTTTCCACAAGGCCTCCAGAAGCATAGTAGGCATACAGTAATAAATTCATAGGGCAAAGTATGATATATCAAAATATTTTAAAGAGGCCATTCTTTCTAAAAGATGTTCTTATGAGGGTGGAGTTTCCCTTTAATGTATAGAGCTACATAAAGGTTGATGTACCAAGATTCGCTATTACTCATAATTACCTCCAAAGTAATAGGTAGTAAATTTAAAGCACACAGAATATATGTAAGCAGTAAACCAATAGAGATGGCCGAACTTTCTGAAGTTCGCTTCATTTCCGAACTATAGTAAAAGTTCAGAAGTTTGGAAATGAACCCATTAAAGTCAATGGGAGATGAAAGTTTGGATCAATAACAGATAACTAACAATGGTAACTTACTGTAAATGGCTGTGGCACCTGGGAAATGGTCTGGAGAACATGCACCTGTCACCAAAACCTGTTTTAACACTTCTTTCCCCACGATCGGGCAATTGTCAGGCTTGTGCAAGCTACAAATGAGGGTTACGGCCAATTCGAGGGTTACCGAATGCTACATTCGGGGGGGTTACCGAAAATAGAACTATGCATTTGAGGGTCAGTGACCATGATCTGCCCATCCAGAGATTTCACTGTGCATAAATAAATTCTTTCAAAGTACTGAATTTGTTTGCAAATAGTTCCAATAGATATTTGAGCATGTTGGACCCATGAAACAACCTACCAGTTACGAGCAAATAAGTCTAAATCTTGCAAAGAAAAATTAAGACAATATGTAGGTTTATACCTTATCTTTTTTCTTGCTGCTAGTTTCTATTGGTCTGGCCTCTTTTTTTCCTTGACTGTTATTATTGCCCATTAGTGTATTTAGCTTGTGGTGTGATTCTTGTTCTTACCTCTTGTTATCAAGTAGACTTTGTTTCCTGACCTTGTTTGTTTGTTGCATGGGCCAACCTTTTGCTTGCTTGTGACTTCAACTTTAATTTCATCATTTCTTCTGGTATTTCACATTCTGGTATTTAATATCAGTCTCTCAAACCCTTTAAGCCCTTAAAGTCCCAGCAGGAAGTGCCAGAAGCTGTGCAAAAGTAGTTGAGCTGGTAGGTGAAACATACTTCCCATCAGTGGGCTGCTAATCAGCATTTATCCTGACAGATTCCCAATATACACATATAGCTTTAAGAATACCATTTTTGCAACTGATTATATTTGACTGGATTAAAAATAAACCTGTGTTTTATAAAAATCACCTTTGGTAGTGATAAGTAACTTGGGAAATTGCCATACTTTCCATAAAGCATTTCCAGGAAGAGATTCTCTCTCCTGGGACAGATTGGTACTGATCACCAATTATTGAGCAATGTATTAATTTTCTTTATATACAGTATGTGATTCCTTTGTCCAGCACAAATGCTATAAGTAAACTGTAAGCCGAATGACAGTTTACTGTAGTAAGTAGGAAGCAGTGATTGACCAACCAAAGACAGCTTCCTACAAACATACAGGCTTATTTAATAAGAGATGCAAATATTTGCTGTTAATTTCTGTTTGCTGTCATTTTGCATCAGCCACCATTATATCTAGTAAATTGTCTACTACAGTTAGAAGTAATTTGATAACATCTGATTGGTTGCTGTAAATTAACAGCAACATTTTAATTAAGCCCCTGTAGTTTCTATGTTGGGGGTCTCCAGAACATTTCTTGCCAGTCAATGTAGATGAGTAGCAACTAAAATTACTTTTAGAAATATCTGTTGTATTCAATTAGATCAACTGGACTTGAAGTTTAGTTCTTGAAGACGTTTCGCTAGTCATCCGACTGGCTTTCTCAATTCAGAATGACTTGTACAAGAATCTGTGGCAATATAGAAATGTATGAAAAAAACAAGGCTTTTATTTAAAACAAATCTTATACATGAGCAAAAAGGAATTTGGTTCATTGAATATATGCACCAGGCATATGAGCAGTAAATGTAGGTGGTGCATGTTAAAGTATGTGGTGAATTATTATTATTGTGGGTATTCTTCTCGGACATCCCAATGTCTCACATAAATAGAAAAAAATTGGAAGGTCCTGATGGACTATCAGTCAACAACAAGACAGTCTCTCCAATAAATTACTATCCTGATGAAATCCAAGGTGCCATAAAGATAAAGGAACATTACATAAAGGACATCCACTAAAGTTTAAAAAAAACATAAAGTGATGCAGTGTTGACCTTTATCATTAAAGAAACCCCAATAATAGACTTCTGTCAAATCTATCTTAATGTATGCCTCCAAGGGAAATCCAAGATAGGCATGTTCTCTTGTATGTCGTGTAATTGTTGTAATTCTATAATAAAAATGGCCACAAGTAACGCATCCATCGAATGGAAAGTGTCCTTGTGGATTAGGTTATGTGGGTCAGGCCTCTTGTCAGGTAAAAGAAAGGGTGCAAGAATATAAAAGAAGTATAAAAAAAACCTACAAGTTAAGCATCCAGTATGACACAACCGTATCCAGACAGCTTAAATGGTGTGTACTAGAAACTATTTAGAAACCAGCGAGGGGTGTAAATATAGAGAAATTGAGATTACAAAGAGAAAGTTACTGGATTAGGAAACCCAAAGGGTTGAATGTCTCCTGGTCATTGAAGTGTTATTTGTAACTAAAATGCATGTAATTTATATACCATGTATAATCAGTCTTTTATCCCCCCTTTTTTAGTTCTTAAAGAATAAATGCTTCCACTTATATACGTCAGAAAAGGTACCAAACAGAATATAGTGTTCTGAGATGAGATATATGTTGAATATAAGCAAAGTATATGCACAGACGATAATTGATGTGTCCTTTACCAATGCTTATTAGACCTTAATGGAGAGTTCCCTGGGACTTTAAGGTATATTTGATTTTAGATTTTATTTACTTTAAATCAGCTGCCTACTTTATATATATACTTTAGGGAAATTCACTAGTTAGTTCAATTAGGGTTTATACAATTTTATGATCTAATTTGTACTGTGTTAGTAGTTGTTAAGAGTATTTTTATATATTTATATAATAATGCACTTTTGAGTAGTTGGTGTATATGTATGCCTATCATTTTATATTTAATTTTTTTATGTTTAGACATATGCTGAGATTTTTGACAGAAGTCTATTATTGAGGTTTCTTTAATGATAAAAGGTCAGCACTGCATCACTTTATTTTTTTTAAACTTTAGTGGGTGTCCTTAATGTAATGTTCCTTCATCCAGATTATTGAGATGTTATGGACAATAACAAAAAGAAACCCCCCCCCCCCCGAAACAGGGACAACTTATCTTTACTAAACTTTAAGTCCAGTTGATCTAACTGAATACAACAGATATACCATGACCTGGATGAATGAGAACCTTCACAAGCATATTGACATCACTGTTTTGTCATTTCCTGTTTGTATAAATCGAGTACTCTGAGCAATTGTGAACAAACTTGATAAAGGATTGTTACGATCTAAAACATGTAATGCTGATAGTACAATAAAATAACTCTTTGGCAGACATTTCCAATTCTTTTCTATTTATGTGAATGTAAGCACATATATTTGATACATACAAACTATCAATGTCTTTATGATTGTGGGGGAAACCCACGCAGACACAGGGAGAACATACAAACTCCTTGCAGATTTGTCCAAGGATGGATTCCAAATTAGGACTTGAGCCCTGCAAGGCATCAGCGCTAACCACTGAGCCACCATACCGCCCGATAATACATATATATTTATAAGTGGAATAACACTGATAACATAGTTAATAGCACATTATAATTGATGACATAGATAACCATCATTGATAAGCATACACCACCTAGGGGTTCCCTGACCATATAAAAGCACAAGGCAATATGGAACTCCAAGGCAATAGCATGGCACTCCGAGGTGAAGCAAATCCGTATATTACAGTGTAGGTAGCGTATCATTTCATATAATACATAAGGCCAGTAAAAAAAGCACAGGCACAGTCTCTTCCCCCCCCCCCCCCTCCCTGTCTTCCTCCCTCCCTGTATCAGTAATTTATATAGGAAGCCCTTTTTAGTATATAAATAGTTAATTGCTGTTCCTATTGGAAATTAAAGGAAGGACAGAGTATTGTCTCTCACCCTATCTCTCATCCCGTTCATTTCAATGAATGAGTTACGAGGTAGATAAGGAGGAGTGGACAGCCCGAGTCAATTCTTTATGACTCACAGGAGTGCGTCCGCTCCTCGTTACCTACATTGTAACTCAATCAGTGAAACACGATGAACAGTCCTTTCTTTACTTTCCATTAAGAATAGCAATTAACTATTTATAACAACTTCCTATATAAATTACTAATACAGGGAGGGAGAGAAACAAGAGGAGGTGCAGTGGAAGACACTGAGATGGCCGAAAACTCACTAGTTTCGTTCCGTTTTCGGATTCCCAGGTCTCTGGAAAATCCCAAAGATCCAAAAAGAATTTTCAATAATTTTCGAAAATAGCCTCGAACACTCGAACATTCGAAAATATGATTAGAAAATGGTCTCTGATCGGAAATTATCGAAAATAGCCTTGAACGTTTGACTTTCGAAAATACGATCAGAAATGCAAAAATGGTCTCCAATTGTATTTTTGAACGTTCATTAATTTTTTTATTTTCAAAAATTATCGAAAATAGCCTCGTACTTTCGAAAATGTCTTCCCAAGTCCAGAAATCCGGAGGATCCATCCGGATTCGGACGGATCTTTTGGATTTCGGAACCGAGGGGTTCTGTGTCGGATTCCGGGTTCGTGTCAAACCTGGATCCCATCTCTACTCTCACTGTAATAATGATTTACACCACTGCACTTCCCCATTCTAAATCCCTAGCCTTATGTATTATTATGGTTTCCTTTCTACCTGAGCTTTGATTTTAAAAAATCAATTTGGCATTACACCTCAGTTGTACATAACCCCTATTTACAGGGAACCTGATTAAGAGTCATTCTCGATTGGCATTTGAACAAGATTTAAGTCTGATAAATGTTGAATAGCTTTACCTCTTGTTTTACTGGGCTCTAAAGTAAAGCAGCCTATTTAATGTTGTGGGGATAGTAAAAAGCATCAGCGAATAAAAAAACATTACTTTTCTGTCCATACGTTGAAAGATTTACATGAGTTGAGAGGAAGGAGTAAAAGTGAGCGTGCTTAACAAAACACAAATTGTTTACTGACTAAATGCAGCTCAAGATACTGAATTAGTATTGCTTCACTTTGCCATATTAAATGACATGATTAAGTGCATTATAACTTTGTCTTCATCTTCATGTCTCATGGGCTCTGTCTTTTCTTGTTGATCCACAACTGTTGCCTTGTTCTTAGCACAAACGTTGAACAGAACATCAATAAACACAAAAACAGAGAGGGCAGATAGCTGTGCCAACTCAAACAAACAGAATCTTTTTTTACTGAAACTGATATATCTTTTTTTTAATTCGTTAAATGTCCAACACTGAAACACAGTGACTTTTTCAAAGCACCTCGAAATGATATATTATATGCATGAAATGAACAACATGGTATATTTATATAAAAACAATAGACATATTTTAGTACTGCAATACAAATATTAGGACTGTTAATATTTTATATTGTTTTATAAAAAATATATATAAAGAACTCTTTTTTCATTGTCATTTTGATTTCCACATAAATTTTCTGAATGTTTCTTGATTTGATTAAATATGATGTAAGCAGTATGTGATATCATAACTGTAGAAAAAATAAATTATATTACCTTGACCCAGATACCTCTAACAAAATCAATATTTTATTAAGATTTCTTGAGCGGTTTCATTGACAGAAAAGATTTTTAGAAACTAAAAAAAAATAGAGATCTGGTACAAGAAATGCACAGAACACCAATACATTGTAGGATTCTTCTCTAGAATTTAGGTACATTTGAGAAATAGATTTTGTAACTAAAAAAGATTCCATGTTGTTTCTAGTACAATTCACAGCCCATGTAGTCTTCAAAAAGCCTTGTGAGCATGTGCACTTAATGGCCCTGACCCCAGTATTCACTGTCTCTATGCTCAGAGTATTTTCTGTGCAGATATTTCCACACCAATATGGAAGTCCTTAAAACAATTCTCACTATCCAGTGAGAATTGCACTCAGCCTTCCTGGGACAATACAAAAAGTTTTTTTATTATTCTGTTCTTAACAAAGAAATTTTCTAAATGTTCCTGTATTATTTCTGCTTTGGTGGCTCATCTGCAAAAAAGGCTTCTTTTAAAACACACAGCCCTTGAAGAAATGGGTTCAAATACCCAGACTAACTTGTTTTTTGTTTCCAATACATTCCTAGAAGACGATAATGATTCTTGGCACTCCTGATGTTTCCTGAATACCAAGGTTCGACATCACTCTTCGACATGTACTAGTGTCCTGCATGGTAGTTCTGCTAGGTTAGGGGTAAAAAAGCTTTGCTTTTAAAAAGACAGAGAACATGAGGCTGCAGGTTCAATTTCAATTTCCCAGACCTTATTTACTGAAATATTGATATTCTGTTTCTTCCATCCATGCTAGCTAAGAAATACACAAATTTTTTTCTTTTAAAAACCAACGGAATATATATCATTATTAGGGTCAGGAGCATTTAAATATGTTAACACAAAAACTGCAATGTACAGTGCAACTAAAAAAAACTTATTTGTGTCAGGGAGGGGGAGGATCTCTGTGCTGTTATATCACTGGCTGTCAGCTCCTAAGAGGCAAGGGTGCAACTTCCTTGTTTGACCACTACAGAGCATGTGAAATGAACTACGTACGCTTGGTTGGGTGTCACCCAGATAAGGTGGATTATGGGAACTGACCCCTAGTTAATTTTATAAAACACCCAGAAGTCACAGCAAAGGGATAGGTAAGACACAGCTTGTTGTATGTTTGTTAATGTGAGCTGTCTATTGGGACAATGTTATCTGTAGTCTTTAGTTTAGAAAAACAAAGCTAAAACAAAACAACATAATATTATAAACACACAGGGTTATTCAATAAAAGTTCTTATTGTTAAAAATGGTGCTAATTTTGCCCCAACCAATCAGATGTTAGCTTTCAAATATTAAAATATTAAACAAGATTTGATCGGATGGTGCACAATTAGCACAATTTTAAACAATAAGAACTTTTATTGAATCCCCCTGTAATTCTGTTAACCGCCTTTCTGTTTGTACTAAATTTCCTGTTGCAGCCACTGTTCCAGATGTGGATCTAGGTGACCTTACCACAGCATGTAAGATAATGGTCCTTTTAATGGAGATAGTTATAAAAAAAAAAATAAAAAAAATCTGATTTTTTTTTAGCATTTTGTTAATGTTTGCTGTTGGTTTGCAACATTATAGCAAACCAGTTTCAGAAAATCTTTTATTTAACAAGTGATCATGTTATTTTATGGATCAGTTATTTTACCCTTAACAGAGGACGTATTTTGACTATCTACTATTGTAGATGATTTTCTTGAAATTCAGAGAGTGATGCAGGATTCTGTGCTGCATGGAATCTGTTTTTTCCAGACTGCTACAACATTTCTTCACACTGCCATTTGTGTAGGACAATTGCCAAGGTAGTTCCTAAAAACATATATACAGTAGCTGCTATTTTCTTTATACCTTCAAAATGTCTATATCTGCTCTAACATGGGAATACTAGTGGTAAATCTTATATTAAATTCCCTCCTCACAAACTGTAAATTTGGTCCTACAATAAAATGTCAATGCAGTGTGATTTACTTATAATATAGTATCAGTAGCCATAGAAAGGAAACCCGAAACGCTCCCCTGTGGAGGGAGTTGGGACATGGCTGCTGACCAATGGGAAGACAGCCGGGGGTGGGGCAGTTAGTTCCCGGGCTCCAGGCAGGACGTCCAGTGAGAACAGCCTGCGAGGAAATATGGACGCAGATCCTGACCTTGCGCGCTTATTTCAGCAGGCCCTACAGGCTAATAGTGCACAGGCATTATGGCACCTCCTGCAATCAATGCCTGCTGTCCCACCAGTAGCAGCTAGAGCTGCTTGTTCTTGCCGCTCTCAGTCCTGTGCGCACACAAGGAGGGAGAGCTGCAAGTGCAAGAAGCAGATCTCCACCACCAGCTAACACAGGTACTGTGCAACTGCCTGTGTTATCCCTTGGCACAGCAATTACCACCGGTTGCACCTAATTCATTAACTGCTAATGTTACACCTGTTAACACTTCAGACTTCTGTAAGGCTCCACTGGGCCTTCATTTAGATCAAACAGTGAAAGAAACAAATTGGTCGGTCCAATTTATAGACCTCTTTACCATTCTGAATAATGACCGGGAATATGTAAATAAGCCTTTTGGACGACCGGGAAACTCGGCAGGTAAATTTGGTCCTACAATAAAATGTCAATGCAGTGTGATTTACTGATAATATAGTATCAGTAGCCATAGAAAGTATTATACTGTATGTTTGAAATTTCATTTTGGGTTTTAGAATTCTGTTTGATAGATCTTATAGTATGCAAAGCTTAAAGAACTGTGAAAGGCAACAGTGCCATTTATTCAACAATTTCTTCTAGCAAGAAGACTCAACTATGGTAATTGTGTTTCTATCTTTTCTAGAATTTAGCCAGACCCACCACTGCCATAAATCTCTTAGGGGGACCTTACTCTCCATAGACACTGGCAGACTAAAAGATGAACCAGCTGGGATTATGAATTCTTGGGAAACGATTAGGCATTTCAAACTGCTTTATAGGTTGAAGAAGGTAAACGTTATGCCACTGTATGCTATTTTTCCCTTTTGTTCTACTTTAAATATTAGGTCATATGATGCCATTATTGTTTTCAGAGACTCATTTCTTATAACTGCAATTAAGCATAAGTAAAAAAAAGTAAGTAAATAACCTTCAGAGCTTTTTAACTTTTACTTGTTCTTTGATGGTGATGTTGGCTCAGAGTCGCAAAAAAAAAAAATATATAATAGAAGAGCAATCACTAATATTTTATATATTTATTTTTTAATCTGATTTGTATAAAAGCCAGAATTAAGGGGAATTTCAATTTATTTCATGCAGAATATCACATAAAACCTTTCCCAGATGCCTTAAAGGATAAGTGCACTGTAAAATCAAGATATGTTCATTTGGAAGCTGCAGCTTTAAAAATACTGTTGACATATTTTTTTTTACCTATGCCCTAGCATCTAAAAATTATTAAAATACCTCTCAACATTACTTGTTTGAAAATGTAGACAAATCTGGCCATGGCCCCATCTTTTGTTGTACTATGCAAAGCCAAATACTATTTTAAGAACAAATATCTGAAGTATTCAGTAAAGGGGAATGTACGTGGGGTTCGGGGGGCTTTTATAATAACCAAAAATACACGGAAAAGGGAAATAGGAGCAATTGCTCCTGTCTCCTCATGCCAACATCTCAAGGGAGTGCTGCTGCAGAATTGACCGCTTTCCTCAGAGCCGGATTAAGACCAAATGGGGCCCAAGGCACAAGTCAGATTTTTGGGGCCCCCCCTAACTTTCCATTACACAAATATCACTATTGTAACGGTCATGTTATTTGTAAAGTATGTAAAAGCCAGATTGCAAGTATTTTGTAATATTTATTAAATCATTTAACAACATAAATAACTTGACCACAATTTAAACAGCAATAAACTATAAACATTATAAAATGATATATACTTTTAGTGCTATGTATTTATAGCAGCTTCTTTTAAAGTGCAAACTCTTTAACTTACTAGCCTACAATTCTCTCTATTACACTGTCTGATAATAGATGTGTAGGTAGAATACAACACAACATTGAAAACACTTAAAAACCCAACAATATAATATAAATATATTGACCACAAAATAAAGAGCAATAAACTCTAAACATTATAAAATTATATATAATTTTAGTGCTATATATTTATAGCAGCTTCTTTTAAATAAAGTGCAAACTCCTTAACTTACTAGCCTACAATTCTCTCTATTACACTGTCTGATAATAGATATGTAAGTAGAATACAACACTGGAAACACTTAAAAAACCAACAATATAACAATATAAATATATTGACCACAAAGTTAATTGCAATAAACTATAAATAAAAACTAAATAAACCTAGTGCTATCTATTTAAAGCAACTTCTTTTAAATGAAGTGCAAACTTCTTATCTTACTAGCCTACAATCATATCACACAGTCTGATTATAGGTTTGTAGGGACAATACAACATTGAATCTTTCTTTAAGGACAAGTAGTGCAAAAGTAAGTGAATAAAGAGACCTGAATATGAATGCTCTGAAATATATGGATACTACATACTTGGGCACATTATATCTTAACTTTACGTGATTTGGCCTTTGCAAATGTAACAACAATGTAATTAAAGTTTAGTTGTCGTACAAGAGCTGATTCCACAGCCAGCAACGACCATGCTGATAAACGATCCTGCCCCATAGTTGTTCTTCTCTCATTTTTAATTCTTTTAAGGCATGAAAAAGACCTCTCTCCACTAGCATTGGCAACACTACAGGCATATACAGGAAAACACACAGCATTGTTTCTACATTGGGAAAGGTTTGTTGAAGGTCATGGGTAATAATAAACTGCAGCATGGCCATTGGGCTTTTCAATGCTTTTCATGTGATGTTAAAGAAGAAAACTGAATAAATTCCTCAGTAAAAGTATCCTCAAGATCATTTTGGTAGTGTTGCTTTAAATAATCTGCTGAAATACGTAAATCCTCCAGTGACAAGGGTGGTTCATTGTTAAGTATTTCAAAATGCTTATTGAGAAGTTCATAAGCTTCATTACGTTTCCTGAGATGAAAGTGCCAAAGATAATTTTTTCTCTTGGGGTAAACCTTTGTTCAGCAGTTTTTGGATCATCATGGAATGTTTTGCTTTTTCTTTCACATTTTTTTTTTTGCAGAATACACCTGATCAGATGTTAATTCCTTGTCTTCAGCTTCCCAAGTGAATCTCTCATTTTTTGAACGTAATCAGTTAAAGATCTGTACAAAATTACAACTTCATTTAGACAGATCTGTGTACTCTGTAAACTTTTACTAGTGGCATGCAGTATGTCAAGTATGTTTCCCCATACAACAAGCATGATCAAACTTATTTAAATGATCTGGCTTCATGTCGAACTGATGCTTCCAGAAGTCCTTAACTCATCCAGTGCTTCATTTACTTGTGGAAAACCTTGTCGTAGTGCTTTTGTAGCGTCCCATCTTGTGGATGATGAGTGCTTCAGTGAGAGGTTTCCAGAGGCTTTGTTCAGTTGGTTTTTCAGTATTTCCCACCTATGAGTGGAACCTAATAAAAAAGTGTAAATTTTTTCCAAAAAATTTAAAAATAACACAGCATTAAGGCAGCATTCAGCAGCACATGTTCCCACTAGGTTTAGAGAGTGGGCAGAGCAAGGTACATAATCAGCCAAAGGATTAAGATTGTGAATTCTTGCTTGCAGGCCATTGTATTTCCCAGACATATTACTTGCATTGTCGTAACTTTGACCTCGACAATGCTGAATGTCAATTTTTTTGTCAGCAAGCACTGTTATCAATGTGCTTTCTAGGTGTTCTCCAGTGTGTGAGTGGATGGGAACGAACCCCAAAAATTTCTCCACAGGGACGTCTTTGATAATGGCAAGTTGGTCTATATGACTTAGATCAGAATTGGAGTAAACAATAACAGAAAAATACTTTGCATCATCCAGGTCTTTTACTATTGTGTCAACAAATTTTCCCCCATAAGTTCTATAAACCCGTTAACTGTAGTAGAAGACATATAATTACTTACATCTCTCCCTGATCCTCCATACTTTTGAATGTGCTCATGGAGAAATGGATCAAATTGGGCAATGAGTTCTAAGCATCCAAGAATGACTCCATTTTGTGGTGATCCAAATAGCTCATCATTCCCACGAAAAGGTAATCCCCATTTTCCAAGAAACTTTACAACAGCGACAACACGCCTTAACACTTCTCTCCAGTACTTTTGTTCATTTGCTACTTGTGTGACCAGGGCATGATCGATTCGAGAACGTGACTTTGCCCTTTGCATGAACTTAAAAACAGATGCACGATGCTCAATTCATGTTCCATAATGCGTGCACTCACATTCTTCCAGTCACTGAATGCTGATGATGTAAGGGCATATGAAGAACCATACAACTTGCAAGGTACACAGAAAACATTCCCTCTTGATTCTGAATATATAAGCCAGGCACGGGGAACTGCTTTAACATCCTTTCGTTTTCTCAAAAAAAATCCGGGCTCAGATATCTTGTGACACCAGCATTCATTCTTCTTGATGCTGAGAAATTTGTACAAGTGTTTTTTTATAATATTTTGGGAAATGTATTCTCGCAGACCTTCTGACACATCACTTCCCCACTCAGCAGGATCATGAGAATAACTTATTATTCGATCCTGAATATTTTCTGTTGGTAAATCTCCAGCATCATCACTGAAAATAGGTTCAGATATTTCCAAATGATGTATCTCTTCTGTGTAGGAGGTTCCCTGTCCAGCATCATCTAGATTACTTTGTGTCTGTACGGAGGTTCCCTCTTCAACATAATCTAGATGATTTTGTGTCTGTATGGACTCTGAGGTTCCCTCTTCAACATCATCTAGATGACTTTGTGTCTGTATGGACTTGGACGTTCCCTTGTCAACATCATCTAGATGACTTTGTGTCTGTATGGACTTGGACATTCAGTTACCATGGGACTTGTCCCTGGAACTTCCTGGCTTTGTGGATGCAAGAAAGAATGCAGCAACTTCTGCTGCTTTTCTTTTCCCTTTTTAGCATCTCTCTTCTTTTTTCACTTCTGAGCACCAGAAAGATGTTTGTACATCTCACAGAACAGAATATTCGCAAAGCAGTAACTGTTTTGATAGAAAATAAAGGAAAATTTGCAAGGAAAAGTCAGGCTGAGTGTGCCAGTGTAAGAAGCAGATACACATCCATTTTATATTCATGTGTAGCAACATGAAACAACAGCAATGTCACTCATATATAAACACTCCAGTAGCACCGTACATTACTATCATCCCTAAACAATATATATATATATATATATATATATATATATATATATATATATATATATATACTGTATTTACTACCCAAGCATTATTATTTTATACTGAAGCAACATACAATACAAAACATCTTTGCCACATCACCTAGCAACATATTATATGCCCCAAGCATTATCTCCACAAGATGTGCATCTTCATATATGAACTGACAAAAGGTAAGTCACTTTTGGAATGGAGATACCCTTTAATTAGATTGAAAACCAACAGTATTAAGTTTTCCCATAAGATCCCTACTGTTGGTTTTCAGTCTAATTTAATCTATGTGCAGTGAATGTAAGAAGTATTGTATTGGTTGTATTAAGGCATACATCCATCTAGTTAAACATTTGTACCCTACCCATAACGTCTAACAGTTACATAGTAACATAGTATTGGAGGTTGAATAAAGACATACGTCCATCTAGTCCAACCTTTATATCCTACCCATAATGCCTGGCTGACAGTTACATAGTAACATAGTATTGGACTGGTTGTATAAAGACACATGTCCATCTAGTCAAATCTTTACACCCTACCCATATTGTCTGTATAACAGTTACATAGTAACATAATATTGGAGGTTGTTTAAAGACATACATCCATCTAGTCCAACCTTTATACTTTACCCATAATGACTATAACAATTACATAGTAACATAGAATTGGAGGTTGTATAAAGACACACGTCCTCCTAGTCAAACCTTTATACCCTACCCATAATGACTGTGTAACACTGGTGAAGCAAACCATTCATACTTGTACAGCAAAATGGCTCTGCTATATATATATATATATATATATATATATATATATATAATATATATATTTTAAAAAATATATTTTTTATTTTTTAAAGTAAAGCTAAAGTCCCCCTTCCCATTTATCCTATATGCAGATGACATGCCTGCATAGGACTAGGCGGGCTTAGTTTGCCTTTAAAAATCAAACTCAGTTTAAGCACCTTTCCATTACAATAAACCCCCCAACAGATCTCTTAAAAATAAAATAACTACTGTATAATGCACATTACCAATAAAATATTTAATAATATTTTGCCGTCACACATTAGAAAATCCTTCATCCCCCATTAGCACTAAAATATTTTGACCCAGTGTCTTTATTTATGCACATAAATAAAGACAAAGGGGCATATTTATAAAAGAGCGAAAAGTCATGAAAACTTTTCGCATTCGCTTTTCGCATGGTTTTTCACCAAAAAGCCAGTTAACGCGATTTATAAAGGTGGCGTGCACGAATGGCGAAAACGTTTCCGCGACCTCTTTTCACCTTACTTCGCCATACATCGCAATGGTAATTTTAGTTAAAAGGGAGCAAAAAGGCATAACGCGATTTATAAAAAGTGTGTTTTCGCTTTAAATGGAGCGGAATATTAGCGCGACCCTGAAGGTGGGATTTTGGATTTGTGCATGATTTTTAATGCATAAAAAACTTAAAAGCCATTCATACAAATTGTCTTACATGTTTTTTGAACACATCTGTGAGAGATATAGATCTTTAATTTTTCCCTTTTGGTTAATGCATGTGTTCACCATTTTTGGTGCGTTAATGCATGCATTTCCATAACCGAAAAAGGTGAAATCGCACGCGCAAACGCCAAACGCACAAGGATCGCGTGCACAATTGTGTGCAATAGCGCTCGCGATTTGGTGTGCGATTCCTGTACGTTGCAGTGTGGCCATAGCCTAAGGCTGAGGCCACACTGCAACGCACAGGAATTGCACACAAAATTGCAAGCGCTATTGCCCGCATTTGTTGTGCGTTTTGGCTTTGCGCATGCTTTTTTTTGCCGTCTTGCGTTATGGAAACGCATGCGTTAATGCACCAAAAATGGTGAACGCATGAATTAGCAAAACGCAAACAGACATGTAATCTGAAATCGCAGCAAGTTTTGCGTTCCCGCAATTTCCATATTAGCAAAAATCGCGAACGCAAATGAGAAAAACGCTCTGGTGTGGCTTCACCCTTTAAACAACTCATTCTGTCTGTTCGTCTTGCTAATGCGCGATCACCTTTTGAATGCGCTTTCGTCTTGCTAATCTGTGATCGCCTTTGGAATGCGCGCTCGCCTTTGGAATGCGCGTTTGCCTTTTGAAATACGCGTTTGCCTTTTGAATACGCGTTTGCCTTTTGAATACGCGTTTGCCTTTTGAATGTGCTTTCATCTTGCTAATCGGCGATCGCCTTTGGAATGCGTGTTCGCCTTTTGAATACGCGTTTTGCCTTTTGAATGCGCTTTCATCTTGCTAATCGCCTTTGGAAAAACACACAAAGTTTCAGGGATCACATTGCACCCTTACTACCTGATGAAGGGAGCAATGTGACATTTTGCACTAATAAAAGTAATCCATTGGAAGAATGTGCACCCCAGCATTCTTTTTTGCTTGTGCTACAGTGAAAAAAATTAGCAAATATCTTGTTAATTGCAAATGTTTTGTTAAGTTTGACATTGGGAAGAGGAGACCCCCAAATTGTTGTATGTGTGCACATCAATACTGCAAGTAAATGTTTTTTTGTTCTAGCACCCTGCCATACCCTATCTTTACTCCTTAAATGTTTCTGTCCTCCTCATGTCTCCTCACAAAAACAGTAGTCAAAAACATAGCAAAGTTCTGTCCAGGCAGCAGGCAAGAGAATAGTCAAAAATGTAGCAAAGATCGGTCCAGACAGCAAACAAGAGAGTGGTCAATAACAAAGCAAGGGTCGAAAACAGAATGTACAGATACAACACATAAACACACCACCAGAAGAGTAGACAAGTTAAATGCAATAATGGGCAGGGAGGTAAGGGTCAGAGGGCCGAAACTGGTAGCAGAGCACCGAAGGAAACTTTATATGAGTAAATATAGACTTAGAAGGTGAACCCAGGGGTGACGACATTGCGATTTAGGTCCTCACCCTGGGTACTATGGATGGCAGGAGTGGAGGTTCTGTGAGTATAATTGTCCTTTAAATCACTGTGGATCACTGAAACATCACCTCATATACACAGATACAGACCCCTGGTATATAATGTATTTCACTCCAGCCTGTACATAGAGATTTAACCCTTGCAAATCACCAATTCCTTTTTTTCACATTAGAATCCAAATTCAGTCTGGTCCCATTTATTTAGTATTGGTGTAACGTCCTTGTGCTATGTTTTCTATAGATATATCTAGAAGGTTTATATTAATATCTACAATCCGGACATTATGGAAGAAAAGTCCATTGATATCTGTCCATCTATCTCCCACATTACTGGGCACCAATCAGACCCTATTAACTGGTCCAGGATTTAACGCCATCCTGTAAAATAAGGATTAAAATCCTCACCCTATTTGGGAGTAAATACAACTACAACTCCCAGCATCCCTGGTCAAGAACTATGATATGGGAAAAAAATTTATAAAGGGTGGAGGTTCTTACTTTGCTAGTTCCGACCTCTACCAGTAAAATAGAGGTCACAGAACTTTTCAACGCCCTCCAGCATAAACTGTCTGTTTTTTACCCAGTGATCTCTGCAAAACCTACCCAGGCACTATGAGAGTTATAGTTGAACATAGCTGCCTGTATTCCTATCTACAGTGACATCCTGTATAAGATCCCAATGACATTAGAGCTGTTGATAATCTATAACTCTATATGTACACAGCCAAAATCACAGTAACACACTAGGCAGACATTAGATAGATTCGACATTTGTTGCTTTTCCAGATGTTCCTGCGACATCCCATTCATTTTGGTGGCATATTGGGAATGTGATTCCAAAGGAACTGCAGTTCAAACAATTTTTGCATTTAGGTAACATTGCTCTTTATCTGCCATAGTGTGATTTAGTGTGAGGGGCTATAGACAATGCACTGCTTCCTATCTTTATTATTGACATACATGCGCATAAGACGGGAGGCAGGTTGGGACAGCATGCCATCTGCTATTTAGAAGCCGTGAGTGTCGCGCTGGCAGGTAAGTTTAACCCTGAATAAACTCTCCTACTTCCCTGTGAATTATAGATCCACCTGGAAGCAACTTAAAATGTTCCAATTTGTGAGTTTAGTTCCCTTTAAGCCCCAAATATTCCTCTTCAAGGCCCCACATTACCCCTTAGCATCACTTTTAATATCCGGTAAGGCATAGCAAGCACCCCATCAAACAGGGACTTGTGTCTAGGAAATATAGCGAGATCAGAGCTGAAAGGACTCCCAGGGGATTACACCCCAATATATAGAATAAAGCCATCAATTCTGCATCTCTACATTTATTTTGTTTTTATTGTGTAAATGATACCTTGTACAAGATCCATATTATTGCAGGGGACTCATGGTTAATGCACCATTGGCACTAGCAAAATGACACCTCTTTGCCCCTATTCCTGAGGAAGGGTGGATACGTCCCCCCGAAATATTGGATTTCTTTATGTCTAAATAAACTATAGGGGTTCTCCCCCTTTTGTCACTTGCTCATCCGAGTAGCGTTCTGGTTCCACTTTCTGTTCTACACCTCCCCCCCCCCCCCCCCCCCCCACACACACACACTCCGTGTTATGGCTCCCAAGATGGTGCTACAGTAAGTACAATGTCATTGTTTCTATTTTCTAGACCCTCAATAGAAAAATTACTGGTGTTACCCAAACAGAGATCGCACAGAGTAAGTAAGACAGTTAAAGGGCATCTACAGTGGGGAAATTAACTTTTTTATCTTTCTTTCCATGTGTTCTATAATTCTCCACAACCCCCAGAATGTCTTCACTTTTTTCAGATTCCCTCACTGTCCTGAGATACACCATTTAGAAGAACACGTGATTGCATTCCTCTACTCCTACTTGGACTGTCAATCAAATCTCTGTGACGTGATCCTCCCTCCCTGCTCTGTAATAAACATAGAGATAAGAGCGTTAGCAGGGGGAGAGAGGTAGCTTTGATGATAGATATAAGGCTGTGCTTGACCACCCTTCTTAATAGCTTTCACTGATTGATGATGGGTCACAAAGTGAGAGATCGTAAACTGTACGGAGCTCCTTCTTCCGTGTCTCCAGAACAGCTTGCTTTCTATTGGCCACTGTGCATGGGTGTGTTTTTCAGGATGTTGAACTATTAACTCCTACTGCACATGATAAGCTTGTCGGTTAGCCGGAGTTGAGACATGGAGGAGGTAACAGAGGGGAGGGGGAAGGGGGGAGTGCTGCACACAGATCTGACACCATGGTTAAACAGAGTCACTGGCATAGATAGGATTAAGGCAGCACAGAGTACATGAATTTAACTTTGAAAAGGGGCAATGTGTTTTTTTCACTATAGATGCCCTTATATAAACATATTTATTGACAGGAATATTTCATACAATATCCTACAACATAAATCATACAATAATAACTAATACAAAATAATGCTATAAGATGGACAATAGTGACATTGAGAGATCCATCTTTGCTGTAAACCCTATTATGTGCATACTCATAATATACAAGGATTGTGGAAGCACTCCAATTAGGCTAATTTACAACTACATTTAGCGGAAGTGCTACTGATCTGGTCAAACATTTATACAAACAAAGAAAAAATAATCAATGCACATTCCTAGGCCCCATACAATATCATATTATCTGCACACTGGCATACTTTATAAACACAGGGGTTTTAGTATACATTACTGTGATCACATGAATGAAAAGCCTTCCAACCACGTCAAGGTAACCCAGGGCCAGATTTACACCTCAGGAGCCTGTAGGCCCAAAGAGCCTGGCGCCCTTAGCCCCACTCCGAAACACAGGCCACACCCCTAAACCACACCCACTTTCTCTTTTTGGGGGAAGAAAATAGACTATAAAGGGGTTGGATTGGTGGGAGGAGATTAACAGCCGCCCCTCCAACCTCAGGCGCCCCTAGGCGCATGCCTACTGTGCCTAATGGTAAATCCGGCCCTGAGGTAAGCCCAGTCTGGAAGGTCCTAACTTTTTTTTACTTCAATTACCATTAGCAAACTTTTGCATTTCTCATAGTTATGCAGTGGATCCATATAACAGGCTTTCTCACATCCCCCCAGCCCGTTGGCTTTTTAAAATAAGGGAAGAGGCCATCCATCCAGTGCTTTATACTAAAGGCATAGGACCTCCCATAAAAGGGGCATGTTGGGGGTGCTATTACCACATGGAATCTTGACCAGGCTTCCCAATAAATACATACAATACAAAGATTGTGGAAGCACTCCAATTAGGCTAATTTACAACTTCATTTAGCGGAAGTGCTACTGATCTGGTCAATATCCTACAACATAAATCATAAAAGCCCATGTGTGCGTCCCTGAGTACGCGTGTGTGTGCCTCTCAGCTCCTGTGCATGTGCGTGCGATAATTGGCGAGGTGCCGAAACGGAAATGGCAGAGGAGTTTGTGTGCTTTACCGGATGTTCGGAACAATACGCATCGGCATCTGAAACTTACATTAGAGAGTGTGAAGGGATGAAGTGCAAGCCTAACTGAAGTAGGTAATGAGCAGTGTCTGAAAATGTGTAACCAGTAACGCTGTAAACCAGTATTATCTTGCCTTTTCTCGGATGATGCTTGTGAGGTAGTAGGGGCTGCCTCAGGTGCTCCTCAATCAGATAGTGGCGAGTTCCTACCTAGAAAAGTACAAGGAGACACTGCATACAGTAGGTTCTCCCCTTCTCCCTACTTGGCTGGACCTTCTAGTAGGGCCTGGCAGTCCGTCTCATTACTTTACGGAGAGAGACGCTACCCATTAGGTTCTCCTCCTTTAGGAGGGCCTGACAGACCGATTCAACTCTTAAGGCAGAGAGCCGCTGCCACTTAGGTTCTCCTCCTATCATTGCAGGACCTTTTGGGAGGGCCTGGCAGACCGACTCAACTCTTAAGGAGGAGAGCCACTGCCTATTAGGTTCTTCTCCCTTAGGAGGGCCTGGCAGCCCCGACTCAACTCTTAAGGGAGAGAGCCGCTGCCCATTAGGTTCTTCTCCCCCCCTGTTTTTTTTTTGTTTTTTTGGTCTATTTTTGGGGGGGCTTTTTTGGGGGGAGGGGGGGTTGGGAAGGGTATTCATTTTGTTTGGGGGGGGGGAAATGGACTTTTGTTTTTTTAGGCCGAGCCAGTAGAGGAAGAGGATATACCTCATCTATTGAGTACAACTCGCCACTAACTGATTTCAGATGGAGGAGATGATGGCCGCATAAGATAACAGGGAATCCAGTGGAGGTAATACATATCACCATGAGTGTGTCACCCCAGAAAGGCTAAGACAAGGCACTAATTACACACTTACAGATGTTATCACGTGATCAACTTCAGTTGGCCCTGAACTGTCAGTCCATATTTTGGCTCCTGGAAAGATTGGTAAATTGAGTTGAGTGTCAATTGTTCTGTGGGTCTTGTGACGGGCCTGGGGCAGTCTGCACCCAGGCCACTAATGGCTGGTGGTGAGTTACTCTTTTGTAAGGGATTGTGTTATAACTCACCCAGTCAGAAATTGGTTTTGTTAAAGGAGGGGTTATTAGCACCAGTGGGTGTTGTGTATATAGTAAAAGTCCTATAACAGTAAGACTCCTAATCCCTTACCCAACTTAACCACAAACGCTTACCTTAACCCTAAACCCGAATCTAACCACTAACCTTATAGGAGTAGTAAAGCCCATTCCAGCAAAGAGTTGATAGAAAGGGTTATCATAAAAAAACAATTAAAAAGCCCCTTACATTCCTTTTTCACTTCTGCACTGAGCAGTAAATCTTTAAAGTTCACAGAGCAAAGTTCAGTTTCCACTTCTTCCTGGTTTGCAGAAATCCTTGCTCTCACAGACCCAGCGACTTAAGTGGGAGTGGCAAAAAAAACCCAAAACAAAATGCGAAGTACTTTGTTTCAGATGCGCGCCCCCGTGACCTGAGAGGAATTTTGACAGCTGTTTTGCTAATCTGCTCAGCTCTGCTGTCTTGTCAGAAACTGCCTGTAAACTTGGAATTGGCTGGTTTTGTGTGCTGGGAAGGTATAGTGCCTGTGTTTGGGGGGGGGGGGGGCCTAGGAGGGGCAGTAAGGGTATGGTGCCTGTGCTTGGGGGGAGATGGCAAGGGAGGGCAGTGAGGGTATGGTGCCTGTGCTTGGGCAGAGATGGCAAGGGGTTGCAGTGAGGGTATGGTGCCTGTGCTTGGAAAAAGATGGCAAGGGGTTGCAGTGAGGTTATGGTGCCTGTGCTTTATAATGAATAATATACCCCTACTACTCCCTTAAGTTATACGGATATTGGAAATCAAAGAGGATTTGCAATATGCTTGTGAAGGTTCTCATTCATCTAGGTCATGGTATATCCAACAGCCAAGTTTTAGGGACCTTCTGAATGCAAGGCATGATTGCATTGCGGCTAAGAGGTGTTATAGGAACTGCCCAGGGTAAGGTGTCAAAATAGAATTGTACATGGTAGACAGTTGGTGTCGAACCCCCCACCTCTATTCAGGCTTGGTTTATTTTCACATAAATGGCCTGCTTGAACCAGTCATTTTCCTTTACCAAGCTGTTGACATTACAATCTTCAAAGGTATGTCCTTTTTCCTTAAGATGCAGGTACACGGCTGAGTCCTGACCCGAGAAACTGGCTCTTCTGTCCTGGGCCATATGTTGGTGCAGTTGCTGTTTGGTCTCCCCCACATACAAATTCACACTACACTGCGTATATGATGTCGCTTTTCTTGTGTTTTGGTATTGGGTCTTTCAGATGTACCAATTGCTGCTTCAGTATGTTCTTTGGTTTAATGCAGGCAGGGATAGGTGTTTTTTTAAAAATTCTTCTTTTTTTCTTGGAGACCACTGACATACATGGAATGACCTTGTTCTTTCTCCTGTCTTGCTTTTCCCCTACACTGTTGATATTCATGTTCTTTTCTTTCTTCTACTTCTTTTGACAAAGACCCAGTCTGGATATAAGTTTTAAGGGCTCCTCTGAGATGTTTTATTTCTTTAGCCATTGCCTCTGTGCTAGTGGGGATGTTCTCTGCTCTGTGTTACAGGGTTCTGATGACACCCAGCTTGTGATCTTAATGGTCTAATATCCGTATAACTTAAGGGGGATCATAGGGGGTGTATTATTATGCGCTTTAAGTCCTTTAGGAGAAAGGCGCTTTACAAATTTTATCGTATTGTATTATATTATTCATTATAATGCCACCCTACCCATCACCCAAAAAATATAAAGCGAAGACTCTAGACGTTCAAGCTGCAAACAGGTTTATTGGTGCAATATACACAACATGTTTCGGGTGTAAAACCCTTTCTCAAGCGTCCGCCCTTAGCATCACCCTCCTAAGCACAGGCACCATACCCTCACTGCGATCCCTTGCCATCACCCCCTAAGCACAGGCACCATACCCTCACTGCGGTCCCTTGCCATCACCCCCCAAGCACAGGCACTATACCCTCACTGACCCCCTTGCTATCTTCCCCCAAGCATATGCACCATACCCTCACTGGCCCCCCTTGTCATCTCCCCTCAAGCACAGGCACCATACTCTCACTACCCCTCCTTGCCATCACAGCCCCAAGTACAGGCACCCTACCCTCACTGCCCCTCTTGCTATCTTCACCCCAAGCACAGGCACCATACCCTCACTGCCCCTCCTTGCCATTTACACCCCCAAGCACAGGCACCATACTCTCACTGTCCCCTTGCTATCTCCTCCCCAAGCACAGATACCATACCCTCACTGCCCCCTTGCTATCCTTGCTATCTCACCCTAAGCACAGACAATATACACTCACTGCCCCCCTTACAATCACATCACCCCCCAAGCACAGGCACCATACCCTCACTGCCCCCCCTTGCATCTCTCCCCAAGCACAGGCACCATACCCTCACTGTCCCCCCTTGCCATCTCCCCCCCCCAAGCACAGGCACCATACCCTCACTGCCCCCCCTTGCCATCTCCCCCCAAGCACAGGCACCATACCCTTACTGCCTCTCCTAGACACACTCACCCCCACCCCCCCCCCCCGCCCCCAGCACAGGCATTATAACTCCCCAGCACACAAAACCAGCCATTTCCAAGTCTACAGGCAGTTTCTGACAAGACAGCAGAACCGAGCCAAACAGCTGTCAAAATTTCTCTCAGGTCACAGGGGCGCACATCTGAGACAAGCAACCAGAAGCACCAAGAGGCGCATCGGCTGAAAATTTCGGGATGCACGGAGAGGTGCTATGCGAATATAGCTCCTCTCTGTGCATCGCCCTGAAAGTACTTCACATTCTGTTTTCTTACATCCTTGCCGTGCCGGGTCTGTGAGAGCAAGGATTTCTGCAAACCAGGAAGAAGTGGGAGCTGAACTGTGCTCCGTGCAGAAGTCAAAAAGGAATGTAAGAGGCTTTTTAATTAGTTTTTTTACGATAACTCTTTCTTTTAACCCAGTGCTGGAATGGGCTTTACTACTCTACTTTTTTTACTGGCATATAGGAAAACCTTAGGCATGCTTGCCATCCCTGTCGACAAACCACAACACCCACCAGTTAGCTCAGTGGGGTAGTGAGATGCTGTCTCATGAGGAGAGAAGTTACCATATTTTAGCTCAAGAGTCATAAAGCATGGATCTTTTACCAGAATCTGGCTGGTACACCAAATTGATTAGGAGTGTACGACCCTAGATAAGTATTAAGGAAGTAACTGGAAACTTCCTTAATACTTTAAACAAACAAGGCTGATGAAAAAGTAGCATTGGTGAGGAATGGCTAATCCCTTTATCTATTTCTATTATCCTTTTATCCTATTATCCCCTCCCTTTCCCTTTCCTTTTTCTCTATTTGCTGCTGGATCTTTCAAATTCCCATAGATCCCATAGACCTTCAATCCCCATAGATCTACTCTTTATCGTAGAAACCTAGAAAGACCAAACATCAAGAGTTAAAGGAGGAAATATTTAGCGAGATTCCAATTCAAACATTGCAGTTCTCGCATTTATCTCTAAATCACTGAAATAATAATAGCATTAACATTTTAATATCAATTCTACCATAGAATTGTTACTCTATGAGGGATTGATTATAGGTTAGAGTTGTGGATGGGAAAACTAGGTGGCCTAGGACCCCGTGTATTGTACAGATCCAAGCATCACACTGAAAAGCTGTGGAGAAGTTTGTACACCACCTGATCTAGTGGCAGTGGGCGAGTGGAAGGTAATTCTGGTGGGAGATATTCACAGAAATAGAAGGTGACGCTATAAATCTTAATCTATTCTAGGAACTGCTAAATATATTTCCCTTATCTGTATACTTATAGGACTATTTTGTCCAATAGATTCTTTTTATTTTTACGTTTGCAAGATTAGTGTTAGCCCAGAAATAGAGACGAATGCTACTTGGATCAAAGCAAACCGAGGAGGAAGGGGGAGAGCTGCCCCACAGCAGGGAGAAACTTTACAGGGGGAGAGCTGCCCACAGCAGGGAGAAACTTGACAGGGGGAGAGCAGGTAACAGAGACATTTTTAAGACCAAGCAGAGAACATCCCCACAAGCACAGGGCATTGGGAAATTTAGAGCTCAGAGGATCCCTTAAAACTTGTGGATATCTTGACTGGGCCACTGTCAAAACTAGATAAAGAAAATAATGTCAATACCACCAGTGAAGGAAAGAAGCACAACAGGAAAAAGAACATGGTTGTCCCATATTTAGAAAGGATGTCAAAGAAATAGCAGCATCATATATGCCATGGGTGCCCAACCCATTTGACCTCAAGGGCCTCATTTGCGACCCCTGACCACCTTTGAGGGCCACACAATAGATTTATAGGCCATTATAAATTTAAATATGTGGCCTCCTAGAAAATACTTATTCCTTTAACTGCAGAAAGAGGTCACCCAGTACTTGCATGGCAGATCTGGCAGAGGCGGCTTCAGAACTCACCAAGCATGCCGATATTTGTATAATAATTATAATACATTCCACCAAAACGTTCCAATGACTGACACACAAACTGACCAATAACCTGTCCTCCTATTGG
Organism: Hymenochirus boettgeri; assembly: GCA_019447015.1. Taxonomy (NCBI): domain Eukaryota; kingdom Metazoa; phylum Chordata; class Amphibia; order Anura; family Pipidae; genus Hymenochirus; species Hymenochirus boettgeri. Next base: position 161,945,100 of record CM033470.1, read on the forward strand.
CACAATTGGTCACTTGCAGTTGTTTCATCCCATTGGGTGTAATGAAAATCTTGTTGTAATAGTTAAGTTACAGGTGACGAAAATGGGAAATTCTTAAATGGTAATCAATATGTAAACTTCCCTAGAGTGATGGAAAGCCCACAGTCTGCACATATATATATTACATATACTGTACCACAGACAGCCCTAAACATGACTGTGTCCACTCTGACTACTCACCCATGTGCTGTAGGATCAGGTCCTGTGCTTGGCAGGGTCACTGTCCTTGGTGCTGACAGGTAGTTGCAGGACACCTTCTAGAGTCCAGACAGTCAGAGAAGAGGACAATGACGGTTCCCCATCTGGTGACTGTCCCCATCCTTTCTGTTGCTGTGCGGCAGGAGCTGCTCTTTCAGGTGGCTCAAGGTGCCAGTGACACTGCTGGGGCTGCTTTAAACTTGGGCGGTAACAATACAATCACGGAGCAGCACAGGTTGGGAAAAAGAAAAAAACAGATCCAGCACTTGGTTTTATCCCTTGATTCTTCCCCATTGGAGCATCCTGGGCACCGTCTCTTCTATCTCAATTATAGCCGGCAGTCCCTGCACTCTGACGTTCGGCCCTTGTCCTCCTGCTGCTTCTCTGGGACTTGCCAATTTGGAGGCTCCTCCACAGGTGGGATTGGAAGTAAGAGAAGGTTGGGCTGTCCATCGCACTCCAAACTGAGGACCCTTTGCTGCTGCTGAGATGCTGGTGGTGCCACGCGGGAAATCAACAGGAGAAGGGGAAACACTTGGGGAGTTTCAGATCAGCAGGAGCCGCAGGTCAGGATAAGGGACGCTCCTGATTGCGATGGGGCCGCATGTTGGGCATCACTGGTCCAGACAGTCAGAGAAGAGGACAGTGTGGGACAGAGGGGGATTCCCCACCCAGTGACTGTCCACATCCTTCCCTTTGCTGTGCATCAGGAGCTTCTCTTTCAGGTGGCCCAAGGTGCCAGCGACACTGTGGGGGCTGCTTTAATCTTGGGTGCGGTAACGATAGTCACAGAGCAGAACATGTTGGGAAAAAGAAAAAACCCGATCCAACACTTGGTTTTGTCCCTTGACTCTTCCCCACTGGATCATCCTGGGCACCGTCTCTATCTCAATTATAGCTGGCAGCCCCTGCACTGTGACGTTTGGCCCTTGTCCTCCTGCTGCTTCTCTGGGACCTGACGATTTGGAGGCTCCTCCACAGGTGGGGTTGGAGGTAGGAGAAGGTCGGGGCAGTCCATCGCACTCTGACCTGAGGACCTTTTTGTGCTGCTGGGATAGTGGTAGTGCCATCAGATCAGCAGGAGCCGCAGGTCAGGATAAGGGCCGCTCCTGATTGCGATCGGGCCACATGCGGCCAGCGTGCTGGAAATCCCTGATACATGCGGTGAAGTGTAGTGAAGAGTGCTGTCTCAGAAGAGCCAATTCCTAAATAAAAAGATACATATTTAAAGACTGTAATGTAAATATATTAGAAAAAGATTACTGGTTTAAATGAGATGGAAATAAAACCAATTTTGTCAAAACAAAGAGATCTGAATAGATGTGCAACACCTTACATTCAGGAGGTCCCTGACAGTTACATGCTGATTGGATCATATTCTATGGTATTTCAGGCTATCGGGCAGGGTGGGAAAGGGGGCGTGGTGAGATGTGTGATGTCACATGGGGGCGTGTCGTGACATCACTCGGAGGCATGGCCAGCATGTTAGGGGTGGTGGGAGGGGGGGTTAGGGAGGAGTTAGGGGAATTCCTAGGGGGGTTTAGGGCGTGGATGTTAAAAGTGGGCGTGACTGAGGAGACTCTAGTCTCCTCTCAGTTGCAGGAGTCTGGGGTGGTCTCGTGGGAGTGTGTGAGACAACCCCAGAATGAGGAAGACTCCCAGACAATCCAGGAGAGGTGGGATACCTGCGTCTATTTCTCCATGTGCAGTGAAGGAAGCAGGTGAATCAGCAGTCAATCATGGGTTATGATGTCAGCCAAGCATCCTCTGCCAGAATAGAGGGAATAATTAATTTGGCTTGAAAAAGACAAATTACTGTTCTTTCTATTTCTTCTTTTTCTTTTTCCGTTTTATTCTTCCGCTTTTTTGGACCGTATCTCCTCCCACAGTTTTTGAGCTAGAGACCTGAAATTGTACAGACATGCGGGGCATATGGGAGAAGTGTATTATCTTCTAGCTAAGGAATCCGCAGAAGCGTTACGGTGTTATCGGCAAATTTCCGGACATTTTCCCCATAGACTATAATGGTAACAATCCTCAAATGTGGATATTTCAAAACAGTTCTTTTCATGGTTATAAATACAAATGGTGATACCCCCAACCCCCCACACAAACCCAGGTACACCCACCTACTGACCTAGCTTTCCATTCCCATGGAATCAATATTTAAAGGGTAACTAAAGTCAAAAAAACTAATTTAGATTTATCCTCAATAAAAGATAGTTTTATGGTTATAAACACAAAAACGACATACCCCCTCAACCAGACCCAGGTACACACACCTACTGACCTACTTATCCATTACGGTGGCAGCCATATTTAAAGGGTAACTAAAGTCAAAAAAACAAATTTAGATTTATCCTCAATAAAAGATAGTTTTATGGTTGTAAACACAAAAAATACCCCCTCAACCAGACCCAGGTACATACACCTACTAATCTACTAATTCATTATGGTGGAAGCCATACTTAAAGGGTAACTAAAGTAAAAAAAACACTAATTTAGATTTATCCTCAATAAAATATAGTTTTATGGTTGTAAACACAAAAAAGACATACCCCCTCAACCAGACCCAGGTACACACACCTACTGATTTACTTATCCATTACTGTGGCAGCCATACTTAAAGTCAAAAAAATTAATTTTGATTAATAATAAAAAAGGTTTGTTTTTTTAACCCCCATGTGGCACAGTTACATACACCTACTGACCTACCCCTCCATTACTGTTGCAGCCATACCTAAAGGGTAGGGTACATTTTTGACCAATCATCAAAAAAGTTTGGTTTTTTTAACCCCCAACTAGACACAGGTACACACACCTACTGATCTACTTATCCATTACTGTGGCAGCCATACTTAAAGGGTAACTAAAGTCAAAAAAACTAATTTTGACCAATTATCAAAAAGATACAGAGAGATTCAATAAAAGTTCTTATCATTGAAAATGGTGCTAATTTTGCCCTAACCAATCAGATGTTAGCTTTCTGATTGATTGGGTCAAAATTAGCACCACTTTGGGCTGGGTACACACAAACATTTTTTTTTGTCCCAAACAAGCGTTCACTACAAACTCATCATTCCCATTATTGAGTTTTAAAATCTGCAGCAAACACACATATTCCCTTACAAAATGCAGCCCTTCAAGCCAAATTCAAAGTTTATACTTAAACTTTCCCTTTCTAGTTATCCTTTAATATCCGGTTGATAATACATCTAATAATGTGCTGACTGTATCAATTGGGGTTGTGGGCAGATAGCGAATGTGTGACCAGTTTATTTAAGGGTGGATATGCCCTTTAAACAATAATATACAGTTCTGGTATGTGTAGAATAATAGTTTTATACCAGCACCTGTGATACAATTCACACTTAGTAGATATAGGGATACAATTAAAGGGCAAGTGAAGACTTTGCTCTGAATTTAATACCGTAAATTCAATTGCAAAAGCCAAAACACATTTGACAGGGTTTTTGACATAATGCTGAAGCAATGACAAGAACCAGTTATATATTACAGGCATTATACATGGTAAAGATTAAATGTAAGGTTAAATGGGCAAGGTGAATGTTTTTTACTTTCTATTCTAATTGTTACCTAGAATATCTGTTGTATTCAATTAGATCAACTGGACTTGAAATGTAGTTTTCAAGAACTACATTTCAAGTCCAGTTGATCTAATTGAATACAACAGATATACCATGACCTGGATGAATGAGAACCTTCACAAGCATGTTACCTAGAATGTTATTTAATCTGATCAGACTATGGTATCAAGTATTGTTAAAAATTACTTGTGTTCACTAATAGGTCATATCATTCTATTATTCTTTAAGATTGCTTGTGAAGGTTCTCATTCATCCAGGTCATGGTATATCTGTTATATTGAATTAGATCAACTGGACTTGAAGTTTAGTTCCTCGGGTCAGGACTCAGTTGTGTACCTGCATTTTAAGGATAAAGGACATACCTTTATAATGTTGTAATGTTAACATATTGGCAAAGGAACATGAATGGTTCAAAAGAGGTGTTAAGGAGGCCATTTATGAGAAAATAAAGAAACCAAGCCTAAATAGAGGTGGGGGGTTCGACACTAACTGTCTGCCATGTACAATGCTGTTTTGACACCTTACTCTGGACGTTCCTATAACACCTCTTAGCCACTATCCAATCACGCCCTTAACACCTGGTTGTGATATGCTAATTGGGATTTTCCAGGGTACATAATTGCCACAGATTCTTGTACAAGTCATTCTGAATTGAGAAGGCTAGTCGGATGACTAGCGAAATGTCTTCAAGAACTAAACTTCAAGTCCAGTTGATTTAATTGAATACAACCGATATAAGGTGAACTACAATACTGGTAGTCAAGAACACCCTAAATATTGAATGGTCTTTAAAAGGAGAGTGTTATCACCTTAAGTGGGCTAATCATACTGTTCATTTTACTGTAGTAACATGCCATATAAACCAAGTAAATTCTATTCTGGTCAGGTGAGTATTATACTTTACCTAATTTTTCTTTTGGTTCTCATTACACTTTATAACTTATTTTGCATTAGATATAAACAAAAGATCTTAAATAAATGACAGAATGTTTAGTTTTATAAATGCAATATTACATCCAAGTAATAATCATTTGGTATTAATTTAGCATATGCATATCCAGGACAAAAATTCAATCTTGGAAAGTAGACATTACAGTCGAAGGGAAACCTAGAATACAAAAATTATTCTAAAATTCTGAGATTTTAGATCTTTCTTTTACCAATTTTTTTGCAGTGTTGATAAATTATCGATTGACCCTGTTTATTAATGTAATGCTGTGCAAGTATCCCTTCAGCAGAGATACCCCAATCTTCACCTTTCTCTTTACCTATAGCCAAGCTCCCATTTTCCTTGGACAATTGTCAAGTCTTTTCAGGCATACTTGAAATGAAAGGTATCTGTGTCAAGCTAAATTGGGCACTACCAGCCAGGTGGCTGGTGAACAAGATCCAATAGCAAAGACAGAGACAAGTTCAGGAATGAAGCTAAGGGTTATACACGGGAGGTCAGTCAACCATGGGGATGGGGATGCAGAGAGGGAGGTGGTCAAGCTATGACTATAACTGACAACTAATGAGGAGAAAACAAACAAAAACAAAGAAGCACAATTAGAAAAGCAGGAAAAGGAATCTAGGAGAAGGATAGTCCAAACAGAAATAAAATTTACCACAAAAACTAGGCACCAATACAAAGACAAATGGACGAATAAACATTTCCAAAAATGATTAAACATACCCAAAGTTAACTGGAAATTAATAAAGAACTGCAAAACGAGGTAGACGATGGACAACATCACTAGAGCAGGGTGAAGGTAGATGAGAACGGATATTTCTGTCAATCATGGTATGAAGTACATTACTTTTCATGGATCCTTAACTTTCTTTGAAATTAAGATGTAAAAGATTCCTTCGGGCAAAGGTGATTCTTCTGCTTTAAATTTTAACCATCTGTGCAGATAACCCCTCCATAAAAGATAGGGACATTTCAGAGATTGTTATTTCTACTATTTTAATGGGCTACAAATGTACTTTGACATTCCAACTATGTATTGCCAAAAAAGACACGCTAGATTTCTAAACAAGAATACAGCTGTTCTCCAATCCCCTATGTCTGCTCAGAGGGTATACAAATAATCCTTCTCTTTGATTTCAAGGTAAAACACACTTTTTCTATTTTGTTACTTTTCATTTCTCTTGAGTAAAATCCTTACATGATTGATGCTTTCAAGAGGTAGATCTAAGGCTTTCATCAAATTAGTTAAATGGCAACATTTTTAAGGTAAATGTCTTGTTTAATGAACATTTTGGTGATATGATACGCTTTAATTCTAACCAACTTTAGACATGCTACCTAAAATGCCTTCATTGTGAATTTTGAAGGGGATGGGTTGCAACGTTTTGGAATTCGGATCTTTATTAAACAGTAAGAAGTATATGTTGTTTCACAGCATTGTAGCCCATGGGACATTTAATTATCACATATTTAAAAGGCCCTTTGCAATAGTGAATATACTGTAGGCGAGGGATAGGTAACCAGTAGATCTCCAGATGTTTGAAAACTACAACTACTAGCATTCCCTAACTCCAGAAACCTTGGAGGGGAATGCTGGGAGTTGTCATTTTTAAACATCTGAAGATCTAATGGTTGCATATCCCTAGCCTTCAGTATATTCACTATTGCAAAGGGCCTTTTAAATATGTGATATTTAAATGTTAGGAAATGCTGGGAGTTGTAGTTTTCAAACATCTGGAGATCTACTGGTTGCCTATCCCTGCTGTAGGCAAATTAGAGACCAGTTAAAAAGTGATAATGCTTAAGGGGTAAGAGTAGAAGCAAAACCATTTGTGTGCATTTATTTCATTGTAACAAAGATAGCACAGAGACAGATACAGTATTTTTCATGCACATTAACTTGTAATACCCATTAATATAAATGTATTGTGTACCTCAATCCTTAACAAAAATCCCAACATTTAAAAGGTTAAAAGGGATACTTTGCCTTTTATTTGCTGTATTCAGGGTGTGGACCTAAAATGCTATACCCTCTGCCCTAGGAGTACAGCAGATATGAACAGCTCTGATCCAGTCCAGTACCACCACCTTCATTTGGCAGCAGGCCAACCTATGAATAGAAATGTTCTGCAAGAATCAGACAGGCAGTGCAGAACCTGCTTAACTAGCTCAAAGGAGAGAAAAAGGGCCCATAAAACAGCCAGATATTATCCACATCCTGCTTCATGCATATCATCAAGTCCCTCTGCATAAATCTTTCCCACCAGTAGGCAGCACCAGAATATCTGGTCACTGACGGTATCAAGAATCCGAGGCCATACCTCTGCCCAGTCCTTTCTGTGATAACCGAACCAAGCAGGATTCAGTCCGTAGGAAAGTTTAGCTGCACTCCTGGACATTTAACTGCAGCTCTTTGCCTGGCCCAAAAGATGAAAGAATGGCAGAGGAACCATGCCACCAGCCTATCACCTTTTAGAAAAAAAGAGAACCAAACATATACCAACACGAGTCAGACATAAAAAATTACAACAATTACAACTACGTAGCCGTAGACCCATAAACCACTCCCTTCACAGCACAAAGAAATTCTGAACATAACTATGAAATCCCTACATCCGAACCCACAAGGACACAAACCCAGTGCTGCCAGGGAGGTCTTAAATAGCCTGGTGAATCAATAACGTGTTAAAGGTAACCCATCAGCATGCATTAACAACACTGTGCCTCCTTCCAGCCACAATCCCAAGTAGCAACAAAGACTACCAACTGGACAAACCACACTAATGGGAATACTTGACAACACAATCCAGGCATCTTTTCCCAAAACATCAGATTTAGAGTCTTGGAGCTAAATAACCAACTTCTTATTCATGACTATGACATCCTGTAACAACAAACCTTTTGTTCTAATCTTGCTAGAGCAGACTACTTCCCCAATGCAGAAGTCCCCAAAGAAGCAAGGTAAAACCCAACTTGGAATAGAGTTTACTGTGTAAACTCCAAAGCAACCGAAATGACACTGGTCTCCTGGAATCCTTAGTCACCAATCCGCTCCTTAACCCACAAAGGGTATGCCGAACAATAAAATGTTTGTGATATCAGGAAGGTTGAGGAGCTTGACCCAAAATGCCAATCCCGCTAGCCGTTTGCTAATGCTAGAGAAGGACCTACCCATATCCAACAACTAGAACACTTACCATATCAAACCAGCAAGCCTATCATCGGCTGTCAAAAAAACTTCATTTTCCAAAAGGGTGACTGTTTTTGGGCACCAGAGTGTAATGTCTGTCTGATCCCATCTCATGGTCTGCTTAGCAAGCCTTTGGTGGTATTATTCGTCATATTTGCCAGGCCGCCGTAAACCTAAAAGCCTCCCTGTTTCCATCTATATAGCAGCCTAGGGGGGAAAAAAATCAGGTGCTTATTCCCCAATACTCGAATACCACAGATGCCCAGGAGTCCCTATTAGCCTCACTACTCAGCTGACTTTTAGGTCCCACTAAAGTATTAACCGCAGGAATCTGCTTGTCCCTTTGAGTCCATAGGACATACTGGGTTGCATGTCATGAGGTCACCAAGCCCAGGGAAAGTAGCTAAACCACCTAACCAGACTTTAGATGCAACACTAAACTGGACCAGTCAATAAACCACTCTCAGCGAGCAAATGTTTTAAGCCCGAAAGCAGTTCTGAGGTTAATCCTGCTGTAGCCCTTCCAATTGTGTGCGAGTTCTAACCTTCAAGCCCTGAAATCACAGATGGGACAGTTACGTCACCTTGAAGGCCCTTGGTGGAAGGTGATCAGATAATGGTATACAAACAACTGAAGGGCAAGTGTGAGAGACCTTTGACCCGGAGTCACTTGAATTATACCCTTCTGTGGCCAGCGATTTAGGTGAAAAAGACCTGGAAGAAAAAAAGGATTATTGGAGACAAAGCCTATATGCCCTCGTTCCTAGCCACCTCAAGTGTTCGCCAGCGTCTCTTGCTAACTATTGCTCTGCCATGCTCCTGAATTCTATGAGCCGTACTGGATGCAGCACTGCAACCCCTCCAGTCTCTTTCAGAATAACTGTCAAGGTCCCTGTCCTTATGTGATGTGCTGAATCTTATTTTTCATGGATAGCAACTCGGAAGGTCTGGGCCCGCAAGGACTGTAGTAGACAAACTTCTTCCATCTCTATGGCGTGAATGACTGCGTCCTCACTTTGACATGTGTATGTGCACAAACTCTGTACACTGTTGTTTTTTCCCCGTGAATCATGATCATGTGCCCTAGACCTATTGGTAAGTCTGCTAGAATGATCTTCTGAGTTGCTGCCATCTCAGGATCACTTTGTAAAATGTCCCCCAACTGTGTCCAAATTCACTCCGGGCTTAGCTGCTCTGCCATGGTGTAAAAATCACAGGGACCCATAGCAAGACTTTAGATTGGGCCCCCCAACCAACATAAAAAATAGTGCAGCCAGGTTTTTTAATGAGCACGTCAACCCTCCTAGGAAAAATTGGACCTCAGCCACACATTGATAAAAAATATTTGTGGGGCTAAACTATGAGAAATCTTATGGTGGACATGCCTGTAGAGGACATGGTAGGGGCCCCCTTTGGCTCCAGGCCTCAAAGCAACCGCTATGGTTGCTATGGTGATCCCTACACCATTGGTGTGAACAATGTGTGTCATGTTATTAGTAATCTCTTTCTAGGCATAAAGTCGAGAGTTTAATAGAGGAAAAATATTTCATTGTTTGTGTAAATAAGCAAACACTTTTCAGTTCTAATTTCACACACACAAAAAAAACACAATCCAGTGGTTTTAAAAAGAAAATAAACAATTCTTCTCAGCATGCAGTAATAAGAGCTGTTTTTACAATGAACTATGCTAACCATATTAACCCTACAGCATCTATAAAAAAAGTACTAAGATACTAAGAAACGTTTTAGACAAATTGGGGCCATATTCAATAACTTGCAGTATCGGAAACTTCCAATACCACCTTTTATGGTAAAAGTACAATCATGGCGGTAAAAAAACTGCAGTGGCCATACATTTACGAATGGTCGTTTGTACAATACCATGCGGTAGTAAACTACCACAATGATATTCTATGGGCGATCGCATAATCATGACCGTAAATCTACAATGTATCGCAAAATAGCTATATCGTGCCTTTAGAAATGCTGCCCTAATAGTGGCTTATTTTTTTATAAATCTAATTTAAAAGTTAGAAAAGGAAAATTAAGGTAAAGTGTACATAAATTTTAGTGTAAAAAAAAATCTCAATTTAAAAAAAAATCCTTATTCATATTACACATTTTTAAATTTTTTAAAAAATCCATTCATTTCATATCATTTGCTATGCCCTGCAATGGTCAATAGTGAGTTGAAATTCTATATCCTGCAACAATCCTTCTGCTTCCCAGGAAGCTCATTTGCTCATGTCAAGTATTTTTTTTTACTTTATTGGCTGTTGAATAAGTGTAATGTGTTTAGATGTAGTAACTGATTCTAGGGCAAGGCTATAACAGACATTATGATACAGGAAGTCACTGCATTAAAAGCATTTATTTCTACACAGGAATATCACTGGATATCACTGGATTGGCTGAGGGTAACTATACCCTAAAACCAACACTCCAACACAGAACAAAGGGCCATTTCAGGCAAGAATCGTCTGTGTGTATGCATTCGGTCGGGGGTCGTTTGCCGATCCGCCAGGCGGATCAACATACGTCCCCCAACTGAACGCATACACAAGGACGATTCTTGGCCGGAACGGGCGAGATCCGCAAAAACGAAATGAAACTTGACAGTTCGTCCATCTCTATGTGATGCTTGGAGTCCCCGAGTATACCTTCAGCGCCCATAACCCAATCTATAGCCGCTGTCTTCACCTATAGACAAGACCCCGATCGTCAGGAGACTTGTCGCGCCTCACTGTACACGGTTATCCCCAAGGTATAGACGCTGAGGCCGGGTATACTCTGGAAAACCGGAACACCAATCGAGCTGAACAGGGACTGGAAGACAAAGAAAATTACAATGATACAAGATAACAATGAACAATAAGAAGAACAAGATAATAAGAAAAGACAAGGAACAAGACTAGGCTACTGGAACTAGATTTGGCTACTAGAACAGTAACAAAGACCACTAGCTTGGCTAATACCAAAACTATAACAGGCAACGTGCACAAGGCAGGAAGGGGTATATATATATATCAGAGGAACCAATGGGGAACTAGGACAGACTTGAGGTAGACAGACTTGATTGGCCCATTTAAACTAAATTGCATCTTCTCCACTCCCCATGGGAACTACAGGAGCGGAGGAAATAAGAGGAGGTGTCCGTGCGCGTCCGCACGGCACCAGAAGACTGAACAGAGGGAGGCGTGTGGGTGCGCGGAGACAGACGTCATGGGATGACGTCATTGGACGTGGACGCGCTGGCCGGCGGTGATCCCCGACGCTAGTGAGGAGACTTGCTGCGGGAACGCGAGCAGGTAAGTGCGGAGTCCTGACACTCTAGCGTACATTCGCTTTAAGGTGTGCAAAAGTTACCAAGTCCAGAGACATTGTGAGGGCTGTAGTACCAGTTCTCACAATTGTGTCAAATACAAATTTGACCTTACAATTATCCTTGAAATGGTTAATTAAAATGAGTTACTTGTCTTTTCTTTCTAATTTCTTACTAGAGATAATTCTGTCTAAAGTTAAGCACTCACCCCTAGCAGTGGCCAACACTTTGTCTGCATGTGCCTGTTGATTTTGTAATAACATATTTCTCAATTTGAAGGGACATAGGAAGGTATTTTAAAGAAAAATATTGAAAATCACACACTATCTGTATTTTACTAGAACAGACAAACGGTGGAATACGACCAATGTGCAGTGAAACTTAACTTTTAAGTCCACATGATGTCTTCCTTTTCCAAAGTGTGTACTTTGCCGTATTAAAAGTTACCTTTTGTGCACATTGGTCTGTTCTAATACTTACCTGTCTGTTTGTTGGTGAAGTTCCTGGTTCTTCTCCAGGTTGGACTCCAATGTGCTTGCTGAGGTAGAAGATATCTATTTTTTTTAAAAATAAAGGTGTAATATTGTACTGTAAATTCCAATACCGTGCTTTTACGGTCATAAAAGACAGATGTACAAAATACGAAACTGCTCAGTATTTTGCTACCATGCAATATCAGTCATAGGTAGTCTTTAGGCATATTTAATAAGAGGGGCAAAACTTGTAAATTTGTATCAACCAATCATGTTTTACGACAGTTAGAAAACATTTATAAGCATCTATTTGGTTGCTGCAGATTAAGAACAAAGACCCCTTTTATTGAATAAGCCCGTTTGTGTTTTTAACCATTATGATTCGATTTTTTCCAATGGTTGGAATAACTGATACTTTGGGTTTTTAAATATGCCCCTAGCTGTTGAATAGTACAAGTTTCCTAATAAGATTGTAGACCCATTCAGTATTTTCAGTGCTAGTGTCAACATGTATCTTCCTGGAATCTTGAAACCAACTAGGTTTGTTGTGCTGAACATTGGAAGGAAGCAATTGTATAATTTAAAGGAAACTAAACTTAAATTTTTAAAATTCTAATGTGAAAGTTTTTTCCCCCAAAACACCTATACATTGAAAGATCCTTCTCTAGTAAGTTGCACTTAGTAAATGTAAGTAATAGATTATGTAACAAAGAAGGCTTCCATGTTGTTGCCATTACATCTCACAGCTTATGTAGGCTTCAAAGAGCCACGTCACCTGACCAAAGTATTCACTGTCTCTATGCACAGAGTTTCTACCTTCTGTTTCTAGTGAAAGAAAAAGCTTATAAATGTACCTGTGCTCATTGTTGTATCTCTGGTGGCACAACATATAAATGCAATGTTTTTACAAACACGCAACCCAAGAAGTCACAGGTTATATATATATATAGCAGCTCTGTTTTATTTACCAATCTGCATGAATTGCTGACAGCCATCCTGGAGCAATACAAAATAGTCACTCACTCACTGATAAAGTGCTGGTCTTGAAAACAATTCACCAAGGTTACCGTTTTTTGTTTCTATTGTTTTCCAAGAAAAAGAAAAATATTCTAAATGTGCCTGCTTCTTCTGCATGTGCAGCAGGGGCTCTTAAAGACATTTGGGACACAGGATACATACCCCATGGTTTCTTTTTGATTTTTTTATTATCTTCCTAGCAAAAGGTAAAGATTCTACATGTACTTATACCCCACTTGTTCATGTGAGATAGTGGTACAAAGCTTTCTTTCTAGCATGACACAGTATAAAAGTTTGCAGGTTTGATTCCCTAGAAATGTTAAAATTCTGTTTCTTACATCCCTGCTAGCAAAAAATATTACTTTTCTTTTTTAGTATGAAAATCAAAGGAATTTATCATTGCTAGGGGCAAGAGCATTTGCAATGTGTTCTTTGTTCTGTGTCAGAGGGAGGTATGATCTCTGAGCTGTAACATGATTGGCTGTCAGCCAGGAAGCTAGGCTGCAGCTTTATTTGAAGTGTAAGCAGGATAAACAATGGTGGAGTGTGAAGTGTACTGAGTACATTTAGCTGGGTGTTCCAAGCTAAGGTGAATTATGGGAGCTGACCCCTAGTACCCGAGGGTTCATTTTATAAAACACCCAGCATCCACAGCAAAGGGAGAGGTGAGACACAGCATTTTGTGTCTTTGTGAATGTGCTCTTTCTATTGGGGCAATTTTGTCTGGAGACTTAAGTTACCTTGTAAGCATCTTGACATTTTTTCTTATAATCCCTAAATTAATTTATTTACATTAATTTTTATCCTGAGTTATCTTCCCATTTAATGCCCGTTTGCCTCTTTAATAAATATCAATGCAACTTGGAGGGATGCACATTAATTATTGTAATACTAAAACAGACGGTATGTAGAAGCTAAATTGTTGCTTATTTTATTTGCGTTTTCCACATGAAAAATAACAATATAAATCTATTTAAAGAGAATAACCATCTGAAATTGGCAGAACATCTACAGTATGTTCCTTGGTCCCTACCACATAATAAATTAAAGTTTTCAATAAGATTTCAATTAAATTCAAATTTGGACCTGAAGGAAGGAGTGTGATTTAAAAAAACAATTACTTTTAGAAAAAATAGTTTTCCATTTTTATTAAGTATATTTTCATATTGCATCATAGCCTATTTGGTAAAAAACATGCAACATTTCAACCACATGAGAAGAAAACGATGGACTTGTTCCATCAGTGCTGACAAGACACCCATTACGGCAACACGAAAATGTCTAGAAAACAACTTTGTAGTTAAATATATACATACTGTATATAGTGTAACATACTGCATATGGGCAGTCCTAGTTGGCAACAGACGTATGATTAAGTTGTAAAAAAACAATGATCAAATAAATTGTGGTAATCCTTTTCCAAAGCTTTTGCACAATTTAGACATAATGTGAAGCAACCTTGGGTCATGCTCTTGGAGTTCATTCAACTCCATCAACAGAAGGGTAAGTGTGAACAGCAGCTAAAGAAAACAAAGTGGTTTCAAAACATTTAAAGAAGAAGAAGAAGAAGTCAATTTAAAACACAAAAAAACACAAATAACATACTAACAGTTGAAATCTAAAATGCAACAAATCCTTCTTGAATCACAAGTCTCCTTAAACACTCAAACTGCAAAATATCACTGACCAACAAAATAAAGAATTAAGGAACAAATCACTCTTCTCATACATACAAAATGACTTATTTTTATGTGTAGAGACCTGTTGGCATTATAACATGATATAAGCAGGTAATGCACTCTTCGCTGCCAGGTAAGTTAGAGGGTCGCTCCTTCCTACTGCTCCGTACCCAGCAGTATGGCAACTGCAAATAGAGTTATAAGGAAGGGGACGCCACGCAGTATTGACTCCTGAATAAACTTTATTCTGACATGTTTCGGTCCACAAGCGGACCTTTATCAAGTGATAAAGGTTCGCTTGTGGACCGAAAGATGTCGGAATAAAGTTTATTCAGGAGTCAATATTGTGTGGCGTCCCCTTCCTTATACCTCTATTAGCATTATAACATGCACTGCAGCCTAAATATATAAAGCAATTTATACATCTTGCAGAGAAGATATGTTTTTTCTTGTTAGATCTCTTCAGCCAATAACACAGAGTACAAGATACACAGTAAAACTTAAAGGGCAAGTATGTATATTCTTAAAACATAGAAGTGCCCAGTAGTTTTAAAAGGAGATTTTGTATAGCAGCTACCTTTTTTAGAATGGAGGAGATGTTTCTTTTTAAAGCTCTTGTATATAATTATTCTAAGAAAGCCTCAAGTATAGTGTTTGGGGTTAGGCCCATTTAACCAAGTCTGATTAATATTGACATGGTGCATCCTCTATGGGCATGTTACTAGGCTTAATAGGGTTAACAGGCATCCATGTTATCTGAACATGGCATGTGTCTCAAAAGTAGCAAACGTAGCATGAGGCAAGCTCATATGAAGGGTTTGTTCAATTAACTTAAAGGCCCCCCCCCAAAATAAAATAAAACTAAAAAATATATATATAATTTACTGGTAGGAAGAAGATACTAATCCTACCTCCAGTACTTGCTTTATCTTACCATGCTGACAGCTCCCTACCCACTCCTATCAGTTACCCACAAATTTGGAAAGGATCACGGAGATCAGGAGGATGCACAGAAAGCTGTAAGAATGACAATCTTAACCGAAGTATATTGGAAAATACACAAAGTAAGTACGTTGGTAAAGAAGGGTAATTGGAATTAGAAGCCTAAGAACCAATGAATAGCCTTGAGGTTAGAAGAAGGTGACCAATTCAGCTGTGACCAATTCAGCTGTTCATTGGGAGCCCTTGGCTGAATATGATGTACCTTAGGAAAGAACATGGTCAGTTTCAAAAACACATTTTCCCAACTTAGCATATAGTTTCTTTTTTTTTATTTTTTTATTTACAAGTTTTTCTAGCACTAGATGGACTTGGGAATGGTGAAACTCTAGTATAGGGTAAAAGATTAGAATAGATCTAGATAGACGACAATAAATTTACCCAGAAACTCACGAAACACATCATTAATGAAATCTTGGAACACTGCTGAGGCGTTACTACGGCTTGAGGACAGGACTTCTGGGATCACTAAAGATAGGGCGAAGGACAGATCCATAAACATACCCACAGCCCCACTTTCTAAAATGGCTTGGGAAGACTTAGCTAGAGACCCCCAGGAAACCTCTAAAGGTAACAAAACTTAAGATGACTTATTAACAGGAGGAATAACCTGTTTATTTAGACGGACTTCCTCTGATCCGACTAGGCTCTGGAGTTTCCTGGCACCTTACGAGAACAGGAACGTGTAAAGTGACCAGGTGCACCACAATACAGACAGAACCCCTCTGAACACCTTCTGTTCTTTTCAGTAGGGGTCAATTTGGAAGTGCCCAACTGCATAGGTTCCTCCATAGTCAGTGAAGACATAGGGGACGAGGAAGAAGAAGGAGTTCGCTGAGAGAACAGTTCTTTGATTTTCTCCTGCCAGCATTCCCGAACTGTCCAATTGACCCTGATGGTGAGCTCAAAAGCTTTATCCAGAGAATCGTGAGGTGAAAAATTAACATAAGCATTTTGGACTTATCTGAAACGCAGACCTCACATTGATTGTTAAGAGCATGGTCGTTCATTTAAGAACTCACCGCCCATCTGCAGAATTCAGAGGTGTACTCCTCTGCTGGAATGCTACGGCTGAACACTAACACTATGCACGCTTGTATGTATGTATGTATGTATTTTATTTCTTCTATAGCGCTACATATTCCGCAGCGCTTTACAATTATTTACTCAATTCGCATCAGGCCCTGCCCCGAAGAGCTTACAACTAATCACTTTATGTACACATACAACCTATCAGTATGTCTTTATGATTGTGGGGGAAACCGGGGTGCCTGGAGGAAACCCAGGCAAGCATGGGGAGAACACCATGCAATAGACCTTTATTCTTTTTTTATTTTAAAAAAGAGAAAATAAATTGAAAAAATAAAAAGCATTAGATATTTTGTGTGTGCTGCTTTTTATGTAAAGTTTGCATGCTAATATGTTTTCTGTTTATTCTTTGACCTTTATTGTGCAAAAAAAACAGAATCTAAAAATAAAGGAAAATCTTATATAATAAAATGCAAGTGTGCGTCCCTGTGTCAGTATGTGTGTGGCTGCAGTCTACCTGATTAGCTGCTTCTTTTCCCTTCAGAGCAGAACAGCCAATCGGATCACAAGTTTGCATTAAGGGGTGGGACCACAGACCACAGACTGCTGGCTGCTCTGGGTGGGTTGATTTCTTAAGTTAACTCTTCACAGTGTAAAAATTCCTGTCCATGCTGCATTACTGAGTCTGACACCAATAAACTGTATACACACCAGTTATGTTCTAAGATCTCTGGGTGGGGGACAGTGAGGCAGGGCGTAGCTGGTGGGGTGTGTGTGGTTGTCCCTCCCGGACCCCAATGATATTTATCATGTGTCTGTGGGGAGTTGTGAGGGAGAGGGTTTGCACTAGACATCAATGTCTGGGTGAGTGTGGGGGGAGTCAGAACTGCTCATGACATGACACCATGTAAATTAACCTCCTATTAACCAAAGTGTCAGGGCTGGCTGTAAAGAGAGAGTGACAGGGGGGGGGGGGCTGGGACAGAGGGGGTGGCCCTGTGTCTGGGACAGTGTGGGGGGCCCTGGGTCTGGGCAGAGAAGGGGCCCTGGGTCTGGCGCAGAGGGGGAGCCTGGGTCTGGCACAGAGAGGGAGCCTGGGTCTGGGACAGAGGGGGGCTGGGTCTGGGACAGGAGGGACCCTGGGTCTGGGACAAAGTGGGGGACCCTGGGTCTGGGACAGGGGGGGGGGCTGGATCTGGGGCAGAGGAGGAGCCCTGGGTCTGGGACAGAGGGTGGCCCTGGGTCTGTGATGGGGGGCGGGTCTGGAACAGAGGGGGTGGGACCTTGATCTGGGACAGTGTGGGGGGCCCTGGGCAGAGGAGGGGGTCTGGACAGACGGTGGGCCCTGGGTCTGGTACAGAGGGGGGCTGGGTCTGGGACAGAGGGGGGACCCTGGGTCTGAGACAAAGTGGGGGACCCTGGGTCTGGGACAGAGGGGGGCCCTGGGTCTGGGACAGAGTGGGAGACCCTGGGTGGGACAGAGGGCGGCCCGGGTTGGGACAGGGGGGGCTGGGACAGGGGGGCCCTGGGTCTGGGACAAGTGGGGGACCCTGGGTCTGGGACAGAGGGGGCACTGGGTCTGGGACAGCGGAGGGGCCCTGGGTCTGGGACAGAGTGGGGGGCCCTGGGTCTGGGACAGGGGGGCCCTGGATCTGGGGCAGAGGAGGGGGGCCTTGGTATGGGAGAGACAGGGGACTCTGGGTCTGGCACAGAGGGGGGCCCTGGGTCTGGGACAGAGGGGGGCCCTGGGTCTGGGACAGATGGGGGACTCTGGATCTGTGACAGGGGGGGGGCTGGGACAGAGGTGGTGTGACCTGGGTCTGGGACAGAGGTGGTGTGACCTGGGTCTGGGACAGAGTGGGGGCCCTGGGTCTGGGACAGAGTGAGGGAACCTGGGTTTGGGACAGAGGAGGGGCCCTGGGTCTGGGACAGAGGGGGGGCCCTGGGTCTGGGACAGGGGGGCCTTGGATCTGGGGCAGAGGAGGGGCCCTGGGTCTGGGGCAGAGGAGGGGCCCTGGGTCTGGGAGAGACAGGGGACTCTGGTCTGGCACAGAGGGGGGCCCTGGGTCTGGGACAGAGGAGGGCCCTGGGTCTGGGACAGAGGAGGGGCCCTGGGTCTGGGACAGTGGGTGACTCTGGATCTGTGACGAGGGGGGGCCTGGGTCTGGGACAGGGTGGTGTGACCTGGGTCTGGGACAGAGTGGGGGGCCCTGGGTCTGGGACAGAGTGACAGAGTGGGGGGCCCTGGGTCTGGGACAGAGGAGGGGCCCTGTGTCTGGGACAGATGGGGGGCCCTGGGTCTGGGACAGAGTTGGGGACTTTGGATCTGGGACAGACGGGGGATCTGGGACAGAGGGCATGGAACCTGGGTCTGGGAGAGGGGGGAACCCTGGGTCTGGGAGAGAGGGGGGCTGGGTCTGGGACAGAGGGGGGGGCCCTGGGTCTGGGACAGAGGGGGCCCTGGGTCTGGGACAGAGGGGGCCCTGGGTCTGGGACAGAGGGGGCCCTAGGTCTGGGACAGGGGGCCCTAGGTCTGGGGCAGAGGAGGGGCTCTGGGTGGGGCAGAGAAGGTGCTGGGTCGGGACAGATGGGGGACCCGGGTCTGGGACAGAGGGAGGGGACTCTGGATCTGTGACAGAGTGGGGGACCCTGGGTCTGGGACAGAGAGGGGGGGCACTGGATCTGGGACAGAGGGGGGCCCTGGGTCTGGGGGAGGGGGGGGGTCTGGGTCTGGGCAGAGAGGGGGGTCTGGGACAGAGGGGGGACCCTGGGTCATGGGACACTAAGAGGGAACTGTGGCCTTGGGACATGGAGGATGGAGGCACACTGGGCTTCTAGCGCCTGTTATTAACAGGCTTAATGTCTAGTACTGTATATAATAGAACACAGCTATTGTTTTGTGTGACTGTAGTTTAATTACGTCATGCGGTATAGAAACACTACGTTATCCTATTTAATAAGTTCTGCTTCCTAACATATTAAATAATGTAATAATGTAAAAACCTGCCTCCCACCAGCATAATGTAACACAGTGAAAGCCACGGATTTGTGGTAGGGGATAAGTTTTTCTCCTTATAATACAGGAATGCCACTTTGGATTTTCCAATCTGTTGGCCTTTGTCCTTAAACCTTTATATGTACACAATAATAATATAAAGATATTTCTATGATCCTTATAATTTACTGTTGGGGGCAGGGCCGTCTCTAGACTTTTTGCCACCTGACACAAAATTCCAAATACCGCCCCCCTCGCCACCGGAAGTGGTGTGGTTTTATAATTGAAAGTGCGTGGTGCTTTGTCCGGAAGTGGGATGTGGCTTGTCAAGAAGTGGGAGGGGCTTTATACACGTTGATTCTATCTATCGTCTTTATACACGTCTATCTATCTATCCATCTATCTATCATATATTTATCTATCATCTATCTATCTATGATCAATCTATCTATCTATGATCTATCTATCATCATCTGTCTATCTATTATCTATCTATCATCTATCTATCTATCTATCACCTATCTTAGATAGATAGATACATAGATAGATAGATAGATCATAGATAGATAGATAGATCATAGATCGATAGATAAAAAAATTCTGAATTCTGATGATTTATTTTTTTTATAATGATGATCTCACTCACTCACTGAAGATAAAGAAGTCAGATGGAGATGATATTCGGACACTGACACTGTGACTGGACAGTGGACACAGGACACACACAAGACAAGTCACACAGCAGGCAGCAGCGGCGCAGCTCTTGTCTAGTTGACTGTCTTCTAGCCTCTAGCAGCCTGTCCTGGTCTACACGGGCTGAACTTGCGCTCCTTGCGCTGACGACGGACGTCACTACGTCATGCCGACGGCGACGCAGCGCAACAACGGGAATCGGGATAGAGCCTGCCTGGATGCGGAGCCTGCTGATGTGTTCAAGTTTCATCCAGAGGAAGGAAAAAACAGTATGAGAGCTAGGCCACACTAACGCAATTTGTTTGCATTTGCGCATGCGATTGTGCATGCGATTTTGTTAACATTGCAGTCACAGCAACGCATGCATTGCATTATGCAATGCGTTCACCATTTTTATGACCATATTCTCACACAAGTGCTTTCTCCCTTAAATCCATACCCCTCTTTCTACAAGACATATATTGCTGGCTCTAGCTGTTACTGTCTGGCACTGCTTGTTACATTCAACTTCTCATCACCAAAACTCCAGCATCCTTTCCCAACAGATCACTGAACACGAGCCATTCGGAGTATAAGCACACAGATGCATTGCCTTACATTTATCAACCACTTTAAATTGCCTAACATTTATCAACCACTTTAAATTATATAGTGGATAATGCACCCCCAACCAGGCCGCCCCGCAATTATGCAACCCCAGGTCAGGGCAACAAACCCCCAAATAATGCAGAGCACCCCCAAACACCCCCCAAACCAGGGGGGCCCA